>JBBPBX010051011.1:10639-24743 GCA_038048925.1 Garcialebias charrua | reverse complement strand
GTGCCTTTCTGCTGTCATCTGCAATGTCTCTCATAACAAGGGAAAGGCTCTTATCATCCAAGAACTGAATAATTTCTGCATATGCCTCTTCATTTTTGATGGTGTCCTCTTCCTCGTCCTCAGCATCCGCAGCGTCCTGCAGTAATATAGTGCTCTTCAGATTGAGCAGACGTAAGTGGGCCAAAAACGTTGTTTCCCATAGTTCATAGTTCTTTTCATTGCCATCAAAACATAAGCAGTTCCATCTGCTTCCAAACTCCTTCCTGGGCCCATAACCTGTTGAAGTTGACATATTTAAAGGGTTGAAAAGCAAGAAACCATGGAGGAAAAACCATACAGCATTCTGTTGTGTTTGGCCTGGCTGAAGAGCTGCTCACACCTGTGGCCATTTATTGAAAATTACACACCTGTGTGTGTGTGACTCCACCCACAACAGGAAGTCAACAAGAACACCCACAACAATAAAACTGAAAGTTATGCACCATAACTCACGTTCCCTGAAGGAAGGGAACGAGGTGCAACATATGACTATGGGAATTGCGCCGCCGCGCGGTTCACCTGAAGTAATACATTCACGCCTTGAAAAGGCAGGTGGGCATCAGCGTCATCGAAGAGGCCCCGCCCTCTTTGCATAAAAGAGGCTGACGCCCTACCTTCATCCTCCAAGTGCACTTCACCGAGCTTGGGCATTGAAAGGGCAAACATATGTTGCACCTCGTTCCCTTCCTTCAGGGAACGTGAGTTATGGTGCATAACTTTCAGTTCCCTTATCAGTCAGGTTCACTCAGTGTAACATATGACTATGGGAACGTATTTCATTCACGCCCTGAAAATGCTCTGGAAATGCATGCTTGTGAAAACTTATGCCTTTATACTGCAGGCGTTTTAGCTGTACTCTACTCTGTGGTAGAGAGGACAGCCTGAGTGACATCACATGCTATGACATCCAAACTGTAGTGTTTTGCAAACGTGTTAGAAGATACCCAGTTTGCAGTAGCACATATGTCTGCCACTGGCACGCCCTCGAAAAGGGTCCATGGGGCTGCCAGGCCTCGAGTGGAATGAGTGTGTACCCCAGAGGGTACCTGCTGACCTTTGCTGCTGTACGCCCTTTGTATGGCCTCAGTAACCCAGTGTGAGAGGCACTGTTTTGGCAGGGCTCTGCCAGCAACTGGATTAGCAAAACACACAAACAGCTGGTTTGTTTTTCTCCAACTGACAGTTCTTTTAATGTAAGCACTCAGGGCCCTAACAGGGCAGAGTGCATTCAGCCTCCTCTGTCCCTCGGTTAGTACAGGAGGAGGAGGAAATGTTGACAGTTCAAAGTCCAGACTTCTGGGATTTAAAGTTGGAACCTTTGGAACATATGCAGGGTTTGGACGCAGGGTGACCTTTGACCCGTCAGGGGCAAACCTGGTACACATTGGGTGCACAGATAAAGCGTGGAGGTCACCCACACGTTTAGCTGAGCAAAGAGCTAGGAGCAAAGCAGTTTTATAAGATAACAAATCTATCTTAATGCTGCTAATAGGCTCAAATGGAGGCTCAAACAGAGCGTCCAGGACTAACTGTAGGTCCCAATCGGGGGCCAGAGTCCTGCTGGGGGGCCTTTTTCTCAGTATGCCCTTCATGAAACGTATCATGAGAGGGTGGGAACCAGGTGTTTTACCTCCCCAGCCTTCATGGCACGTTGAGATGGCTGACAAGAAGACCTTAATGGTGGAGAAAGAGCGGTCCTTCTCCAGCAGGTCTTGTAGAAAAGTGAGTAGATGGACCAGGTCACAGGAATATGAGATAATATTCCTCTCTAGACACCAGGCTTCAAAAACACGCCATTTGCGAACGTAGAGAGTCTGAGTTGACTGAGCTCTTGCTCCCTGTATTGTGTTTATGACATTACCGGGGAGGCCGGAGGCCATCAGCCGGTTCCTCTCAGTGGCCAGGCCCAGAGAAGCCACAATTCTGGGCGTGGGTGAAGGAGCTGCCCGTGGGCCTAAGTTAGCAAGTCCCTGTAGGGGAGCAGTTGCCATGGTGTCCCTGACAATAGTGAGATCACTTCTGTGAACCATGGTTTCTGTGGCCATCTGGGAGCTATGAGTATCAGGGAGAGAGCTCCCCTGCATACCCGTTCCAGCGTCGCCTGAATCAGGGGGACGGGGGGAAACACATAATATAGCACCCCCATTGGCCAGTTGTGTGCCAGAGCGTCTGTTCCCAGCGGTGAGTTTGTTTCCCTTATCGAATGATACAGGGCGCAGTGAGTACTGCTGCTGCAGGCGAACAGATCTACGGATGCCCGCCCGTATCGTGCCCAGATCTGGTCCACTATGACCTGACGATGGTTCAGCCTCCACTCTGAGGGGAGCAGGGGCCCTCTGGAGAGGGCGTCTACCCCGTGGTTTAGCTCGCCCGGGATATGTGTCACTCTCAGCGACAATATTCGGGAGCTGCACCACGTGAGCAGTTTTTGTGTCAAGCTAAGGAGGGGTCGGGACCTTGTCCCTCCTTCTCTGTTGATGAAGGACACTGTCGTCCTGTTTTCCGATTTTATCAGGACATGTTGTTTTGTAATCAGCCCCTTTTTGTAAAAGTGCTTCATGGACAAAAACATAACTTTCAGTTCTAGGAAGTTGATGTGGAGCTTTGCCTCCTGCTGTTTCCAGACCCCTTGGGCATGCTGGTTTCTGCAGAAAGCTCCCCAACCTGTCTTTGAAGCATCTGTGGTGATCAGTACTCGAGACAGTACTTGTCCCAGCATGACGCCCGTCCTGAACACTGAAGGGGCCCTCCAGGGTTCCAGAGCCTTCATGCACTCTGGGCTGATCAGTATCCCCCCTGCCTTCCTGAGGGAGGCAGAATACATTTGTTTGTTTAGCCATATCTGTAGAGGGTGCATTTTTAATAAGGCCTGAGGCACACAGACAATGGCTGCTGCCAGGAGGCCCAAGAGACGCTGGCACAGTTTGAGGGACACCCTCTGGCCCAGCTGAAAACGTGCCAGGCAGAGGTGGATGGATGAAATCCGAGCCTCTGAGAGCCATGCTCTTTACAGGATGAAGTTGACTTGTACACCCAGAAATACAGCAATCTGGGTTGGTGTCAGATTGCTCTTCTGCAGGTTTTTTATGAAACCCAGAGCCTCCAAGTGAGTCATCACCATCTGTGAGTGCTGTTGCGCCTGGTCTCTGTCACGCCTGAGTATCAACAGATCGTCGAGATAATTTAGAACTCTGACTCCTTGACCCCTCAGTGGGGTTAAGATTGCATCCAGACGTTTTGAAAATTATTTTGGTGCAGTTTTTAGCCCGAAAGGCAGGGCCAGAAATTAAAATGCTTTTCCTTCAAAGGCAAAACGGAGATATTTTCTGTGCCGTGTTAGGATGCTCACGTGGAAAAATGTATTTTTCAAATCCACGCTACAGAATTAATCCCTCGGTCTCACCGACTGGATTACCTGTCTCAGTGTGAGCATCCTGAATTTGTACGTTTTTATCCTTCTGTTCAGGCTTCTGAGATCCAGTATAAGCCCTGGTCTCGTTTTGGCACGAGGAAGTACTTGCTGTAGTGACCTTTGTGTACAGTGTGGTTTGGAACAACATTTATTACTCCTTTCTCTAGCATTGTAGAGATTTCTTCCCGTAGAACATGGTCACTGGTCTGGGTTTATGTTGGACAGCAGCACCCCCGTGAAAGGGGGTGGCCGCTTGAGGAACTTTTTGGATTTTTGCTTTCCCTTCTCTGAAGCCATGGCTGAGAAGAGTCAAGCTCGTTAGCTGTACCTAACGTGGTCCAAAGACGTCCTCTCGTCGAGTCGCTTTCGTTGGCTAGTCTGCTAATCTCCGTTAGCCAGGTAGCTAGTGATGCAGTTAGCGCCGTCGAGCGAAGCTGCGGAGAGAGAAGAAAATGATTTATCGTGGCTCAATGAGACTACCTGTATAAATAAAGGTTAAATGAAAAATAAAATTATGTTGTCAATACCAGGGCTTGAACTGGAAATCTTCTGAACACAAGTTCACCTTCTCTAACCTCTGTGCCATCACTCCCCTACCACAGCCCATAATATAACCTTAAGCCCACGCCTCATTCTGGGCCACGTGGAGGTTTTAAAAGCAGTATATCCAGCCGCCTTACAACCTGTAGAGATCAAACAAACCAACAAAATAAATGATGCAGATGTTAGTTTCATCATTTTCCACTAGTAATAAGAGTGATATTCGGGACCTTCCTTTAGTGTTAGACCATTTGACTGACGAGCAACCGCTTACACTGAAAACAAGGCTCAGGGAGGTGTGTAAAGCTTTTTCCAAAGATGAAAATGATGTTGGCCGTATTCCAAGTCTTCGTATGCACATTACTCTCAAAGATCAGGCACCAGTTCAAAAAACTTACATTAGTGTGCCTAAAACACTGCACCAAGAAGTAAAATCTTACCTGCAGGACTTCATAAATAGAAGCTGGGTTACAAAATCAAAGTCACCCTATTCTTCGCCGTTAGTCTGTGTGATGAAAAAGTCAGGCAAACTCAGACTTTGTGTGGACTACTGAGAAATTAATTGGAAATCAGTATCTGACAGACATCCTATTCGTAGGATACAAGGCATGTTGGACAGCTTTACAAATAGCTCCTGGTGTACAGTATTGGACCAGGGAAAGCTTATCAGGGTTTTTAGATGAGGACAGCCAGCCGCTCAAAGCATTTATTACTTCCTGGGGTTTATAATGGACTAGAATACCGTTTGAACACAGTTCTGCACCAGCAGAGTTTCAGAGAAGCATGGAGGAGTTTTTTTTTTCTTTCATTCATTCAACCTTTATTTAAACAGATAAGTCACATTGAACCTCAAAGACTCATTTACAAGTGAGACCTGTTTGGACGGACTATACAAGTGGTGAAAAATGACACATAGGGCTTGGAGACAAAAACAATTCCTAACACAGGTGGAGGCCTCCGGGTTCAACTGTCCCCCACTTACAATTCCTAACACACTTTTGACCTCTGTTTGAAGGTCAAAAATGTGATAATGAAATAAAATCTTGCACATGAGCACATAATGATATTGACATTATGCAGAGGGGGACGCAAGCTCGGTGATCAGCCACAGAAAATACACACAAAGGCACTGCAGAGTTCAGATAAAATCACTCAGTTCATATAGTTCCCTCTGGAGAGATCCGTACACACTTGGGGGGGGGGGGGCGACCAGAGATTAATCCAGAGTCCTGAAATGATGATAGAATGTTTATTCAGCGGGGCTCCTCTGAAAAGTCCATGGAAATTCCTCAGTAGAAGGGTTGGGAGGGGGTGAGCATCAGGTTTACAAACTTTCCAGGCATGTTGAGATAAGATGGCCTGTCAAGGCCAGTTAGGGAGCCGAATTCAGATACCACAATTGTTTTGGGGACAGGCAGAACGTTAATGACATCTACCTTCAGTCTGTGTCGGTCCACTCGCGTCCAAATTAAATGACCATACCAATGGAAAGTGTCTGAGAATAATCCCTGAGATCTGATAAATTTTTCCAAAAGTCTGGTTGCTCGACATGAACCAAGCCATCATATACGGCAGGCAGCCTGACCAGGTCCAGATTTGCTGCAGACGACTTCCTTGTTTGTTGATAGACCAGGAACCAGCCGAAATCAAAAAGCAAGAACCAGTTATCATGAATCCAATTAAATGTGTCCTTAAAATCCACAGATGACAGCAGAGATAGACGCATCATCAAGTCTTCCAAGTCGATGAGTTATCCAGCTGTGTGCATGCCAACAGGGCAAATCGGCTCGCCTAAAGCCTGTCTTCTCTTCAAAGAAATGTTATCAATT
The DNA here is from genome assembly GCA_038048925.1 of Garcialebias charrua. Taxonomy (NCBI): domain Eukaryota; kingdom Metazoa; phylum Chordata; class Actinopteri; order Cyprinodontiformes; family Rivulidae; genus Garcialebias; species Garcialebias charrua. Next base: position 18,923 of record JBBPBX010051011.1, on the reverse strand, counting down.
GTGTTGAGGGACCAACTGACCAAATCCAAGTCCATAGTTATGAGTCGGAAGATTTTGTAGAAGAGAGGCTCTCATGCCGTTTCACAGACAAGACAGAGCAAAAGCAAAGGGGGAGACGGAGAGGAGACGTCCGCCCTTGAGAAGAGCAAGTGTTGAATGAAGTGTTTGTGGGGTTTACATGATGATGTTTGCCTGCCTTACCTTGATGACAATTTGGTTCACAGTAAATTATTTGTGGACCACAAAAAGCTAAAACTGGAGGAAAATATCTCCTATCAACTCTCATTAAAACTCTGTTAACTGCATTTTGTATCAACTGAAGACTTTTTAAAGACAATAAACAATTGCAATAGTCCAGCCAAGATGTGATAAATACACGGACCAGTTTTTCTGCATCATTTTTAGACAAGATGTTTCTAATTTTAGCAATATTACGCAGGTGGATTAAAGCAGTTCTGGTAACATGTTTAATGTGGTGGTTATAATAATAATAATAATTAATTCATTTTATAACGCACTTTTCATTACTGAAAATCTCAAAGTGCTACACATATATTGAATGCTACACACATTCATAAACCGGTGGCGGCAGACTACCATGCAAGGTGCTTTCCAGTCCTACCGGGAGCAACTCAGGGTTAAGTGTCTTGCCCAAGGACACAACGACACATGGTGCGGGTCCCGGGAGTCGAACCGCCAACTTTCCGATCGGGAGACGACTGCCATTACCACTACACCACGGCCGCCCAAAAGACAAATGATCAAAGAACACCAAGGTTTTTAACTTTAGAACTGATAGCCAAATTGAAGCCATCCAGAGAAAGTGAAAGACTTCAAAATGTATTCCCAAGATACAGTACATGTACTCAGGTCCAAACATCACAACCTGTGTCTTGTCTGAGTTTAAAAGCAGAAAATTAAGGGTCATCTGGGCTTTTATGTCTTTCAGACATGATATTAAGCTAACCAGTGGTTCCCAACCTTGGTCTTTGAGGAACACCAATCTGTATGTTTTAGTTGTTTCCTTTCTCCAACACACCTGATTCTTTGATTTATTCACGTCCTCTTGTTCTGCAGAAGCTTGTTAATCACCCATTAATTAAAATCAGGTGTATCGGAGCACAAATATAACTATCATCAGCATAACTATGAAGATTTCTCCCCTGCTGTTAAATAACTTTACCAAATAGAAACATATATAAAGTAAAGAGTATTGGTCCAAGCACTGAACCCTGATGAATTCCATGACTAACTTTGTTGTATGATTAAGATTCATTATTTATGTTTACACACTTAAATCTATCAAATAAATGAGTTAAACCATTTAAAGCCTTTCCCAATATCATGTTCAATCCTCTGTAGTAAAATATTGTGATCAGCTGTATCAAATGTAGCACTGAGGTCTAATAGGATCAGTATAGATACAAGTCCATTGTCTGAGGTTACGAGAATATCATTAGTAGCTTTCACCAGTGCAGTCTCAGTGCTATGAGTTGTAAACCCTCATTGAAACTCCTCAAACATTATTTCTTTGCAGATGTTCACACAACTGACCTGCAACTATTTTCTCTAGATTTTTTTAGATGAATGTTAGATTAGATATAGGTTTATAATTGGCCATAATTCCTGAATCAAGTTTAGGTTTCTTAACTAAAGGTTTATTTACAGCAACAATGCTGTGTTACATAACCATTAATTAGAGACAAATTAAGCTGATCCAAAATGTGGATATTAATTAGGGGAAACACCTCTTTAAACTTTCTAGTTGGGATGGGGTTTATCAGACCTGTTAATGGTTTGGATGAAGCTATTATTTTTTACAGTTCAGAGAGCTCAACAGAACAAAAACAATCCAAATATAATTTGGGTTCTAGTGACATTTCTAAAGTTGCCTCACCGGACAGGGTATTGACGGCAATGGTAGGAAGGATATCCTAATGCATGCTCAATAATCCAGGTAGAAAAATCCAGAAAAGTTAAGTCTGGTCCTCTGGACGGGTTCAAAGGTAGGAAGGATAGTTTGAATTTTCTCGCCCTAATTGAATTAATTGTACTTTTAAAGATTTTCATGAAGTCATCACTGCTTATAGCTGTAAGGATACATGGCTCCACAGAGATGTGACTTTTCATTAGTCTAGCAATAGTACTGAACAGAAGCCTGTTTTTTATCATTCTCATCTATTATAGATTAATAATACTGTATACAGTTGTAGCTTTATGGGAGGCTTTCTTATATGTTAGCAGGCTATCTCCAAGTTAAATAAGTTAGCACTTTGAGATTTTTGTTAATGAAAAATTCGTTATAAATTAAATTCATTATTATTATTATTATTATTATTATTAAATAAAATTATCCATGTTAGTGGAGCGCCATTTTATTTTCAGCTTTCTAGATTTCTGTTTTAGCTCAGAATTTTTATTTTTTCATTTACCCTTTATTTTATACAGGTAGTCTCATTGAGTCACGAGAACTCATTTTCAAGAGAGACCTGTTTAGGGAGCAGATGGTAGAGGTTAAAGGCCATGCTCAGGGGCCCAGAGTGGGGTGAATGAGGGTGGAAGCAGGTGAGGGTGTTTCACCTTTTCCACCCACATTTTCATGTTGTCGGAACCGGGGCTTGAACCGGCGATCTTCCGATCACAGGCCCACCGTCTCTATCCTTTGCGCCACCACTCCCCTAACTGAGCCAAGGAGCCAGTTTCCTCCGACTGATTGTTCTTTTTCAGCTGAGCAATATTATCAAGTGAAGTTTGCATTCAAGTGTAAAATTATCAACCAGATCATCTACAGCAGTGTTTTTCAACCTTTTTTGAGCCAAGGCACAGTGTTTTCATTGAAAAAAATCACGAGGCACATCACCAACCAAAATTGTAAACAAAGATACTCTGTATCCGCCTATATTCATTCTTATCAAAGTGTCTTGAATAGGAATGAAATAAACAGTTTCTCACCGTATACCAAGCACAACGGAGTTGGTGTCGTTGCGTCCCTGGTAAAAGTAAATCCAAACGAAATGTAACTCTCACACGCCTACTGAATTGATTGACAAGTCGGGTGGAAAAGAAAGTTGAGAGCCGGCAGCTTCTGCCACAACGGTCTTCTGTGTTTATATGTTAATAAAAAGTTCTAAAAAATATACTAAAAACAGGGAGCACTAGTCCTGCAACCCACATATCAGACAGGAAATCTGCAAAACCTCGCACAGCAACGTTGGACCCGAGTTTAATTCGCTCGTGACAAATTCATTCATTTCCTCATCATTTCAGTCATGGAGTCAGCGGAGGAGGAAGCGATCACTTGACTTTTGACAAAAAAACAAAAGTAAAGGCTAGATCAGGGATGAAGATTGGGAATTTAATATATTTGTGTCGCATAAAAAGAGTCCGGCGCCGGGCAGTTTATTGTGCGACAACTATCTTTCTACATGAGTGAGGTAGCCATAGGACTTTGCAACAAGTCCTAACTCCAGCCTACTCCAGTAACGGGTCCTTAACTTATCCTTGCACTCGAGTATTACCCGATATGTCTCTGGATCAGTTAGGATTTTAGGCTGAGTCGAGATAATTCACCCAGACTGTTTACTGTCTAGCATCTGCACGTCACACCCTTGTTTCACCCCGCCAATAGCCTGACCTAGCAGAATGGAGTCAGATTGTACCTCCTGGGGAAACGTGCATTAACGATAGCTTACCTCTAGTAGATTACAATTGTTATCCGATCTGGTTAGCTTTAGGATCTAGGAACATAAGATCCCAGGGGTTGTTTATACTCTTGATACTAATAAAACCATTCAAAACCTCCACTTATATTGTTGTTTATCTTTGAACCAAGTTTTCTATCATTTAATATGTGAGTCAAGGAAAAATCCAGATTTGTACGTTTTATGTTACTTTAATAGTTGCAAGGGTTAACAGCTTAAGCACTTCTACTACAGGTTGAATAAATCAGATACATGATTGGCATTTAAAGAGCTAAATGATTCTATAGCTCACCAAAGGTATCTTCCACAGGTAGGGCTTTAAGGTGTTCGAGTTGTAATTGAGTTGAGTTGTAATCCAATCAATAATTTGTATAATCTTCAAAAATATTTGTTTATTCCACAACAAGTGTTATAATTCCATCAGGAAAATCTTGTGTTATAATCCCACTAGGTAGTCTTGTTCTGATCCAGTCAGAAATTTGCATTCCAACAGATTGAACATTTTTTGTTATAATCCCACAAGAAAAACCACCAGGTAATCTTGCTGTGTTCTAGAAAAAGGAATAAAAATACTAAAGGCCTATTCCAACAGGTAGTAAAAAGTAGATTGAAAAATCTTTGTTATAATCCCACAGGAAAACCACCAGGTAATCTTGTTACGTTCTAGAAAAAGGAATAAAAATACAAAAGGCCTATTCTAATAGGCAGTAAAAAGTAGCAGAATTCTTCAAGAAGCTTAATCTAATCAAAATGTAATAAAATCCATAATTCAATCAGAAAGTGAAAAAATCCATAATCCAATCAGAAGGGAAAAAATCCATAAAAATCTTATATTCCAATCAGAAAAATAGTAATCCAGAAAAAGTCTATTTTAATCCAATCAAGAAATGTTGTTTATTCCACAAAAATCTTATATTCCAATCAGAAAAATAGTAATCCAGAAAAAGTCAATTTTAATCCAATCAAGAAGTGTTTATTCCAAGAAAATGTTATAAAACAAAAATCTTATAAAGAGGAAAAAATAATATAATCCATCCTTGGTTCTGTCCAGCTGATGAGGTGCTTTTAGCAGGATGGAGAGGAACGCAATGTTCTTACAGACTGTAAATAACTAGTCCTCTATACACCGACCTCGGTGCACAAACCTCTCCCTAAAATCTCTTTTAATCCTTCATCCCAGGAAAAGTCAGTTTTAATCCAATCAAGAATGGTTGTTTATTCCACAAAAATATTTTCCAATCTGATTCCAATCAGAAAAATGGTAATCCAGAAAAAAATCAATTTTAATCCAATCATTGGTTCTGTGGAGATGATGAAAGGCTTTCAAAGCAAGATGGAGATAAAAAAGAACACAGGTTGAAAACAAACAGCTCAGCTGTGGCTGATCTCCGGTGCATAACTCTCTCTAAAATCTCTTTTAATCTTTTATCAAGAGTGATCATTGTAACTGATTTTTCAATCTTCATGCAGAAGCAAGCTGTTGCTGTTATAATAATTTTAATTTTAATATTTATTTAAATGAACAAGAAATTGGAGCATCCCCCCTTACCTCCTTCACGGCATAGTCCTCAAGGGATTATTCCAGAAGCAAGGAAGAAAAAGAAAAATACTTCAACTCAAACTCAGTTGAAGGTTTGTTACTCCTTTCTGAAAGCTTTGTCCAAATTTGAAGAAATAGAGAAATCCGGGCTGAAGCAAAAAAGTTCTTCTCTGTTGATCAAAAAGAAACTCTTTTCAGCTTTTCCAAGTCTTCAGCAAAGCTTCAGAAGTTAAAGTCTTGTCCAGTAAATCCAAAGGGCTCTTCATGACTTCAGCTGAATTCTCTTTCCTAACATCATCTTTTCAAAGAAAAAAAGGGGGACTTCAGCACCCACCTCAGATGGCCATATCACTTTGTTAGGTCCTCATTGGCCACTGGTGAGGTAATGTCCACACCTCCATCCATCCTCCAGGTAGCCTTCACCGTGACTGGTGACCTAGTGTTGCCTTCTGTGTCATTTGGGCAAAGTTCCACTTTTTCAGTCAGAACAGTCTTCAACCTTCACCCAGTTGTGGAAAAAACACCTTTTAGTTTGCAGTGGAATCTTACAAAACATATATTAATCACATATACATCTCCAGTTAATCACAGAACATACATTTTATATAATCATTGTTTGATTATTTTTGTATGAAAAAAATAGTTTTATTACTTTTTATTAGGCCTTGAATCAGCAAACGCTCTGAGCATGAAGCTCCTATCTCAGCTTGCTCTGTAACCAGCGTTATCTACTTGACCTACTTTTTGCTCAGAGCAAACCTGTTTGAGCGTAACAGGCTTGCTCTTTGGGCCTGTATGCTATTTTTCCTTATTTAGGGAGAGCGTGTTTCCTCTATGTGTATGTGTGTGTGTGTCTTCACTGCCTGCTCTTGGACCCTGTGCTCAGGCAATCACCCCTGTGTTATGTTACTTGTTACTTAAACATTGTCTCGATGCATGCCTCCCTGCATGAGAGACGGTGAGCGGCTTATAAGAGAACACATCTCCCTATATGCTTGATTGATATAAATTTATAAAAGTTCAATAGCTCTGTTTATTTTAAGAAGCCCTAAGCTCCTCTGCAAGCTTTCTCTTATCTGTTTTGGAATGAAGCACAGAGCCAGCTGCCGAGGCGTGATATGTGTATGTGTGTGAGGCCTCTTCAGGCCTTTGTGTGTCTATAAAGACAGGAGAGGAGGGGAGAGCACATTCTTATAGCACATTATAATAACCACAGGTTATTATAACAGGTTTAACAAAAGTGTTGTACAAAACACAAAGACAAGTTGCCAAAATGCAAATAAAGCAAAATCAGTCTTACTGCTTGTGAATTAAAATTCCATATAAATTAAAATTTAGGGTTAAAAACCAAGGTATAAAAGGTATGTTATTAGTCTGGTTTCAACCAATAAAAGTCTTTTTCTTCTGCATACTTTGACACAACGCGCTTGCGTTCGCGGTCGTAAAAATTGAGTTTTGCACATACATGCCCTGCGGGGGTATGCGTGTGCCTCTGCGTACGAACGGCGTAGAGCGGCGTACGGTCGAACGCAGATAATTAATTCATTTTCAAAAAATCTTTTTAGAGCAGTTAAGTGAAATTGGATCATTTCCACGGCGTGCCGCGGAACAGTGGTTGATAAACACTGATCTACAACATTACTCTGCAAGACAGAGGAAAACAGCAATATAAGATATTCTTTAAATTTGGTTTCTGCGTTCTCTGCTAAACCCCTGCTAAAATAAAATTTATTCTCAGTAGCTATGTAGTCAATTAATGTAAACTCAAAGGTTATAAAAAATCAGTCAGACAGAAGAGGATCTTGAGGATGTATTAATAAGTACTTAATCTCTATGCCGTATGTCAGAACCATTTCAAGACTGTGATAAGAATCAGTAGACGTGTGGACATTGGGTAAAACCAAGACTATTAAATTATTAAAGGCTATGCTTAAGCTATCACTTTCAACATCTACATGAATTTTGAAATCCCCCATTATTACGAGTTCATTAGTATTAAAAAATAATAATAAACAGAGAATTCCGACAAAACTTGAGAACAAGGGCCTGGTGGACTATATATAACAACTAGCTGTGTATTGGTACGCTAAAATCCCATTTTGGTTCAGTTTCAAGGAGGGCTCGGTTTGGTTAATTTTCTATACAAAAAAGGCCCAAATAAAGACTTACAAAACGTTTATTTTGAAAATATGCCAATTAAGCAGTACATTTGTTTAAATATAAATAAAAGTGACCTATTTTGATGATATCCTGATGCATGCTCAATAATCCAGGTTGAAAAATCTAAAAACAAGTTGTGTGGTCCTCTAGACCTCTGTTCCCCTCTTACTTTGTACAATGCTGTTATTGCTAGTATCACTTTGCCCCCTGTGAATAGCAAACAGCCATCAGAGTGCTAACGATCCATTGTTAGGCTGATGTCCTCCTTGATCATTTGAGCAGCTGGTTTTGGCTATCAGCAGCAAACTGGTTGATCCACTACGAGAAGGTGCTATTTATAAGACTGAGCTGAATACGGCACCTCAGACTGAAGAAGTATCTCAGATGAAAGATGAAATGTTTCTACTTTTTGTTTTGTTTTGTTTTTTTGTTTTTTGAATGTCCAGAGGACCAGACTTAACTTTTTTAGACTATTTGGATGATATTTTAAATAAACAGCTCTCTTTACAATAAATAAACTATACTAACAATTATAAAAATCGTAATAAATTCATCAACAGTCAGAACTAGAACAATAAGCAGCAACAGACCGTTTACAATCTAACTAATTAAGTTTTAAGTTTTTGGCCAAAAAGACCCAACTTGTCCACATTTTCTGCCAAAAGTTGCAGTGACAATTTTTCCAGTGGTGGAGAAAACCCGCTCACTAGCTACAGAGGTAGCAGGAATAGTGGTTGTTGGCCTCATTGTCTTTTCACCAATTAAGAGGGTCAGCTTCAAGGGAAGGGCACTCTGAAGCTCTGTACTCACAACCTCTTCTTGGTCCTGCTCCAGAAGGGACTTGCTACTTCCCACCTGTCCCTGGAAAAGTTCAAAGAGTTCA
>JBBPBX010051010.1:0-24744 GCA_038048925.1 Garcialebias charrua | reverse complement strand
AATACAATACAATCATAAAATGGAAGGGACTAAAAACAGTACTAAAATAATAAATTATGAATACAATAAAACAATAAAACAAAGTTAAAACATCTCAGATTGTACCAAAAGCCAAAGAAAAAAGATGGGTTTTAAGAAGAGACTTAAAAACAGCAAGTGAAGAGGCCTGTCTTATGTCTAATGGGAGGTCATTCCAGAGCTTAGGAGCTACCACAGAGAAAGCACGGTCCCCTCTAAGCTTGCGCTTTGTCCTCGGTACCCTCAGAAGCAACTGGTCAGCTGACCTGAGCGAACGAGAGGGTGTGTAGTAATGCAGCAGCTCTGACAGGTATGGAGGGGCATGGCCATTTAGAGCTTTAAAAGTAAATAAAAGTATTTTAAAATGAATCCTGTAACGCACCGGTAACCAGTGCAAAGATGCCAAAACAGGGGAAATGTGATCAAATTTTCGTGTACCTGTTAAGAGTCGTGCAGCTGCATTTTGAACCCTCTGAAGCTGGGAAGTACACAGATCACTAATACCAACATAAAGTGAATTACAGTAATCCAGCCGTGTGGTCACAAATGCATGGATTGCTGTTTCAAAGTGCTGTCTAGGAAGGATGGCTTTTACTTTGGCTAGCTGCCTCAAATGAAAAAAGCTGGATTTTACAACTGCTTTAATCTGAGACTCCAGCCTAAGACCAGCATCCAGCTTGACCCCTAGATTTGTAACAACTGGCCGGACATACTGAGCCAAGGAGCAATCGGACAGAGAGTCTTCAGTCGAATTGCCAAAAATCACCACCTCTGTTTTGTCTTCGTTAAGTTTTAAGAAGTTTAGGGCCATCCAGGCCTTCAAATCTTCCAAACATAGGAACAGAGACCGAAGAGAGGCTGAGTCTGCTTTCTTTAAAGGTACGTAGATCTGTGTGTCATCTGCATAACAATGAAAAGCAATCCCGTATTTCCTAAAAACAGAACCAAGCGGAAGGATGTACAACAAAAATAAAAGAGGGCCCAAAACTGAGCCCTGCGGAACACCACATGAGAGTGGAGCAGAGGAGGACCTATGTCCATCAAGACAGACACAAAAAGTACGCTTGGTCAGATAAGATTTAAACCAATCTAAGGCTATATGACCAATGCCCACCCACTGTTCCAAACGTGTGATTAAAATGTTGTGATCCACTGTGTCAAACGCAGCTGATAGATCCAACAACACCAAAACAACGCAGTCACCAGAATCAGTCGCCAAGAATATATCGTTATATACAAACTACATCATAAAATGAATAGTTCTACTTAATTTTACTAACTGTAATATACAAACTACATCATAAAATGAATAGTTCTACTTAATTTTACTAACTGTAATACACAAACTACATCACAAAATGAATAATTCTACTTAATTTATCTAACTGTAATACACAAACTACATCACAAAATGAATAATTCTACTTAATTTTTCTAACTGTAATACACAAACTACATCATTCTAACTGTAATACACAAACTACATCAGAAAATGAATAATTCTACTTAATTTTTCTAACTGTAATACACAAACTACATCACAAAATGAATAATTCTATTTACACAAACACACTAAGTTACATCATATATAGTTTTTGAGCAAGTCCTTTTTGACCTTTTTCTTAAATGTATACATTGATTTTGCATTTTTAACATCACTCTCCAGAACATTCCACAATCGAACTCCCTGAATTGAGGTAGACCGTCCCTTTAAGCTGGTTCTGAATTGTGGTTTGATGAATATCTCTGTCCCTTTGAGATTGTAATAACTTTGTCTTTTTATAAAATTTCTTTGGATATTTAAAGGTAATGTGTTATTATGAGCCCTATACATAACTGATAAAATACTATATTCTACCAATTCCTGGAATTTCAATAAATTTAGCTGAAGAAACAAGGTGTTTGATGGGTGACTGAAATGTTTTCTGGTGATTACTCTTACAGCTCTCTTTTGTAAAATAAAAACAGGCTTTGTAATTGTTTTGCACGCTTTTCCCCAAACCTCAATACAATAGATTAAATGTGGAACAATGATTGTGTTATACAACATATACAGAGCTTTATCAATTAAAAAATCCCTGACTTTATACAGTACTGCAATTGATCTAGCTATTTTTGTTTTAATGGAATTTACATGATGTTTCCATGTCAGTTTGTCATCAATGATAACACCCAGAAACTTCACTTCACTCACTTTACAGATCACAACATCTTCAATTTCAAATGGATCGTCAACAATTCTCTTTTTGTTACTGAATATCATGTAATTAGTTTTATCTAAATTCAAAGATAATTTGTTTAATTTAAACCAAGTTTGTATTTTTATAAATTCTGTTTTCATCATATCCAAAATCTGTTTTATGTCTTTACCCGAACAGAAAAATGTGGTGTCATCGGCAAAAAGAACACATTTAAGAAGTCCTGACACATTTACCAAGTCATTCACATATAAAATAAATAACTTTGGTCCAAGCACAGAGCCCTGAGGAACTCCACAAGTGATATCACGGAGGTCAGATCTAACATCATTTATTTGCACAAACTGTTTCCTATCTTTCAAATAGCTAGATACCCACTGTAATGCTGGTCCTCTAATACCATATTTATTTAGTTTTTCAAGGAGAATGGTGTGGTCAATGGTATCAAATGCTTTTTTTAGATCAACAAAAACACTAACACAGTACTGTTTATGATCGACAGCATTAGTTATTTGTTCCATTAAATCCATGAGAGCCATTGATCTGTTTTGCTTTGTTAGTGTGCCCTAAAAATGCACACTACCATGGTTCTTTTTCTCTTTACAGTATTATTATTATTATTATTATTATTATTATTATTATTATTATTATTATTATTATTATTATTATTATTATTATTATTATTATTGTTGTTGTTGTTCTTCTTCTTCTGTTGGTTTTTGCAACAAACCAGTGCTGCGTTACTACTAAAGCTACTACAGCATTCTTACTAAAGCCATAACGATTTCTAACAAAAGTTCATTCATGCTGACTATGACTTTTGGTACTTGAGCTATGTTTAGTTTTTGAAATAAAGTATTAAGTATCAGATAAGCTTATAACTGCACAGAGAATGATATGATAAAGCACTGCCCCTACTCCAATGCAGCTTAAAGTGCAGCAGATTTTAAAAACAGATTACCGTAGGTCACAATTGTCCAGTGTTGACAGTATTGATCAGCATTTTACAGTTTTTCTCAATTGCTTTGGTGCATTTCTTTGATCAGAATTAAAATGATCATAACTGTTAGTTCAACCTCCACAACATTCAGTCATTTATGCACATCACAGTATCAGTTTCTCATCCTTTCCAACAAATAGAAAATGCTTTTGAACATGCATCAGTGGCTGCCATACAGTTCTCTTATCATTTGCTTTTGTCATGTCATTGCTCACATTCCCTATAAAAAAAAATCTGTGAAGTAATTCTTTTGCATTTCTTTTCCATTTTTCCATACAAAGTATCCTAAATTGAACAAATTATTTCAGGTGAACCTCATCTTTCAATGATGAGGAGTCATGTGTGAAGCATTAGTTGTAACCATCTGAACAAGTCTGCTGTTGTATGGGATAATGTGCATTTTCACCTCTCACATCTGGTCAGACAGTGGTTTGCAGCACTTGAAAGGAAGTTGGTGGAATAACTCCCACTCTAGTTCAGGTTCTCAGTGGAAACAACTAAAGCAGCTATATTTACTAAAAGGATAAGGTCAATTGAAATAAATCTTAAGATGTATGGGGAACATTTGGAAATAGTGGAGTCATTCAAATATCTGGGGATTTTGTTTGGTTAAAAAAAAAAACATGTGGCTAAGTCATGTTGGAAAATTTATTGATAAAGCCAAACAATTTCTGTGTCATGAGCTGTCTTAGAGGGTGCAGATAGGCATGTTTATATGGATGTCTGGTATATCAGTCAGCAGCAGTTTCACTCCTTGAAAAATTAAATATACAGTGATACAATATCAAGCCTTGAATTTATGTTTTTGTTTATTAAATTTGTTCATTTTTTTTTTACAAAAGAAACAATACAAGACAATCCCATAAATGATAATGTACAAAATATAAAAAAATGAAAGGTAGCAGAAAGAAGAATAAATCTTATTATATCTGCTCCTTTTTTCCAACAATCAGATTAAACAATAATAATCTTCTACCAACAGTACAAAATGACTAACTCTTTTTAATTTTCTAACTAGTACAATACAATTATGTTGTGGTGCAGTCAAGTTTACCCCTGTTGCTGCATTACAAGTTGAGATGGGAGAGATGCCATTGCACCTCAGAAGGAAACAGCTGGTAGTAGTGTACTGGGCCAACTTAAAAGGACATAAGGATATCCATCCTACAAAGACTGTACTTCAGATAAATCAAGAGAAAGAGAAAGGTCATATAGGAGTTTTGGATGGACTATTGTAAAATTATTAAATAAGAGTAAAATGGACCAATGGAATTTAAGCCCTACAGTGGCATTTTCAGTTCTGCCTCCTTGGGTTCTAGGGGAAACAATTATTGATAATTATCTGTTAAAAGTAAAACAATGGAAAACTCAGTAAGCTGGATGTTGAAACTCATTTACAATCTAAATACTCTGAGTATCAAACAATTTATACTGACGCTTCAAATCTTGGACAAAGAGTAGGGGTTGCTTTTATTGAACCTGAAATAGGATACATGTCTAATCAAAGGATCAGTGATAAATTATCTGTATTTACTGGTGAATTAATAGCAATTTTATTAGCATTAAGGTGGGTTGAAAGTATTAAGTTTAGGTCTATATTAATTGCTACAGACTCCAGTAGTGCAATCTGCATAAAGCTTGCTCATTCTCAATTAAGATATGATGTTGTTTTAGAAAATTTACAAACACTATATAGAATTTAAAGATCAGGCGTTTTAGTACGATTAATTTGGGTCCCGGCTCACATAGGAGTTTTAGGTAATGAACTCACAGACAAGTTTGTTAAAGAAGCTACTAAAAAATATATAAATTTCTTTAACAATCTCATACAGCAAATCAGAAATAAATCTATTGTAAAGGAAGAGATAAAAACAAAATGGCAGGAGGAATGCACAAGGAGCGGAAAGGGAGACATTTTTATTATATTTTATTCTCCTTTCCGCTGCAACGATGAGGACTGACGTAATTGTCTTTAGCCCTAGCTCATCTGCCGCCTCTGATCCTGTCAACCTGGACTCTCTGCAGTCATATCTGAAGCAGACTGGTAAAAATCTTGGGATGGTTTTAGACTCTGACTTGAAGTTTGACAAACAAATCAACTCTGTTCTGCAGAAAAGCTTCTTCCAACTAAGACAGGTAGCTAAACTCAAGCCAGTGTTGTCCAGACCCAACCTTGAGAAGATGGTCCATGCCTTTATCATGACCCGTTTGGACTTTTGTAATGCACTATATGCTGGGCTCAGTCGGGCCTCCATCTCATGTCTCCAGCTCATGTATCCATCTCATGTCTCCATCTCATGTCTCCATCTCATGTCTCCATCTCATGTCTCCAGCTCATGTCTCCATCTCATGCCTCCATCTCATGTCTCCATCTCATGTCTCCATCTCATGTCTCCATCTCATGTCTCCATCTCATGTCTCCATCTCATGTCTCCATCTCATGTCTCCATCTCATGTCTCCATCTCATGTCTCCATCTCATGTCTCCATCTCATGTCTCCATCTCATGTCTCCATCTCATGTCTCCATCTCATGTCTCCATCTCATGTCTCCATCTCATGTCTCCATCTCATGTCTCCATCTCATGTCTCCATCTCATGTCTCCATCTCATGTCTCCATCTCATGTCTCCATCTCATGTCTCCATCTCATGTCTCCATCTCATGTCTCCATCTCATGTCTCCATCTCATGTCTCCATCTCATGTCTCCATCTCATGTCTCCATCTCATGTCTCCATCTCATGTCTCCATCTCATGTCTCCATCTCATGTCTCCATCTCATGTCTCCATCTCATGTCTCCATCTCATGTCTCCATCTCATGTCTCCATCTCATGTCTCCATCTCATGTCTCCATCTCATGTCTCCATCTCATGTCTCCATCTCATGTCTCCATCTCATGTCTCCATCTCATGTCTCCATCTCATGTCTCCATCTCATGTCTCCATCTCATGTCTCCATCTCATGTCTCCATCTCATGTCTCCATCTCATGTCTCCATCTCATGTCTCCATCTCATGTCTCCATCTCATGTCTCCATCTCATGTCTCCATCTCATGTCTCCATCTCATGTCTCCATCTCATGTCTCCATCTCATGTCTCCATCTCATGTCTCCATCTCATGTCTCCATCTCATGTCTCCATCTCATGTCTCCATCTCATGTCTCCATCTCATGTCTCCATCTCATGTCTCCATCTCATGTCTCCATCTCATGTCTCCATCTCATGTCTCCATCTCATGTCTCCATCTCATGTCTCCATCTCATGTCTCCATCTCATGTCTCCATCTCATGTCTCCATCTCATGTCTCCATCTCATGTCTCCATCTCATGTCTCCATCTCATGTCTCCATCTCATGCCTCCATCTCATGTCTCCATCTCATGTCTCCATCTCATGTCTCCATCTCATGTCTCCATCTCATGTCTCCATCTCATGTCTCCATCTCATGTCTCCATCTCATGTCTCCATCTCATGTCTCCATCTCATGTCTCCATCTCATGCCTCCATCTCATGTCTCCATCTCATGCCTCCATCTCATGTCTCCATCTCATGTCTCCATCTCATGTCTCCATCTCATGTCTCCATCTCATGCCTCCATCTCATGTCTCCATCTCATGTCTCCATCTCATGTCTCCATCTCATGTCTCCATCTCATGTCTCCAGCTCATCCAGAATGTTGCTGCTCAGCTTTTAACTGGGACTCGTAGTTCTGAGCATATCACACCAGTTCTGTCCTCCCTTCACTGGCTCCCTGTGCGTCTAGAATAGACTTTAAGATTCTTCTGTTGACCTTCAAATGCCTAAATGGCCTCGCACACCTTTATCTCTCCGAGTTACTGGAACCCTACATTCTCTCCCGGGCCCTGAGATCATCTGATCAGCTGCTTTTGGCTGTTCATTAAACAAGACTGAAGCTCAGAGGAGATCTGGCTTTTTCAGTCATGGGCCCCAAACTCTGGAACAACCTGCCCCCCAACATCAGACAGGCCACCTCCTTTCCTGTGTTCAAATCTCTGCTAAAAACACATCTGTTCTCACAGACATTTCACACAGTGTAAGTAGATTTAGTGTTTTTTGTTCTGTGTTCCTATGTTTTAAATGCTTTTTATTAATTCTGCAGTATTATCATTAGTGTGTGGTATTGTTTTTTCATTAATTTTACTCCCATTTATGTTATTGTTAAGCACTTTGATAACAGTTTCTGTTTTAAATGTGCTCTACAAATAAAGTTTGTTTGTTTGTTAGTTTATTCATTTTATAATATGAAATACAACAATTAACATATTCATAATAGAAAAAAATAATAAAAAATAAAATGAAAGGTAGCAGATGAAGAATACATCTTATTAAATCTGCTCCTTATTCATCTAATAATAGTTCAAACTATATTTTCTATAATAACAAAATAAGTAAATAACTCAGTCAATTTTCAAATTCACATATATCACACATTAAATTAGATTCATTTATATTTTTTTAGCAATTCATTTTTTTTACCAGTTTCTTAAATACAAGGAAAGATTTGGCTTCCTTAACATTTGTCATTAAGTCATTCCATAATCGTACTCCTTGAATTAAGGTAGATCTTCCCTTCAAACTAGTTCTAAACTGTGGTTGTACAAATACATCTTTCCCCTTGAGATTATAACAGCTAGATCTTTTCACAAAATGCATTTGAATATTTGATGGTAGTGTATTTTTATGAGCTCTAAACATAAGTGACAAAATGTTATAGTCCACCAAATCATAGAAATTCAACAATTTCATTTGATCAAACAATTCATTTGATTGGTGACAGTAATTTTTTCTTGTTATAATTCTTACAATTCTTTTCTGCAAAATAAAAATAGGCATTGTGATTGACTTACATGCTTTTCCCCAAACATTAACACAATAAATCAAGTGTGGCATAATATTTGTATTGTACAGTAAATACAGTGCATTGTCGTTTAATAGATGTCTAACCCTATAAAATATTGCAATAGATTTAGATATTTTCGTTTTAACAGAATTAATATGTTGTTTCCATGATAGATTTTCGTCGATGACAACACCCAAAAAATTTGCCTCACTGACTCTACAAATCACTGAGTCCTCAATTTGAAATGGAACATCAGTTGTTTTATTTCTATTTCCAAATATCATATAGTTAGTTTTTTCTGCGTTTAATGATAATTTATTGAGTTTAAACCAGTTCTGAACTTTAACAAACTCCCTCATCATTGACTCCAATAGTTGTTCAATATTAGTACCAGAACAAAAAAAAGTTGTATCATCTGCGAAAAGAACGCATTTGAAGAGATCAGATACCTTAACCAGATCGTTTATATACAAGATGAACAACTTTGGACCAAGTACCGATCCCTGAGGAACTCCACATGTAATAGTACAGTTATTTGATCGTACATCATCTAATTGTACAAACTGTTTCCTGTTTTCCAAGTAACTGCACCCATTGTAACGCTAATCCTCTGATGTCGTACTGATGTAATTTGTCAAGGAGAATACTGTGATTAACAGTATCAAAAGCCTTTTTTAGATCTACAAACAGACTAACACAATACTGTATTGTTTGTGATCAACAGCAGTAGTTACTTGTTCCATAAAGTCCATAAGTGCCATAGATGTAGAATATTTTGCTCTAAAACCATATTGATTATTAGTTAGAATATTTTGTTTTTCAATGAATTGGTCCAATCGTTGTTGAATAGTTTCTCCAACATTTTTGAAAACTGTGGTAACAGGGATATCGGTATATAATTATTAAACCCACATTTGTCACCACTTTTGAAAAAAGGAACGACTTTAGCCACTTTCATGCTTTCTGGAAATACCCGCGTTGTAAAAGATAGATTGCATATATATGTGAACGGTTCAATTACATGATTCATTATGTTTTTAACAAACGTCATATCCATATCCAACAAATCTTTTGATTTTTTCATCTGTGAAGTTGTTGACAATTTTCATTATTTCTTCTTTATTAGTGAAGCAAACATGAGGGTGTTACCAGATTGTGTCTTTAAACACATACGGTGCCACCCAGATGTAAAGGATTTTAGGAGGTCAATATTAATATTGACCTCTTTACCTTAATTTATTTACTTATTCAGATTGAATAGTAATTTCGCGGATTCTTTTCTTTTTCCGTTTACCCAATATTTCTGTGATCTTTATGATGGATAAGTAAAACAGAAGCCATAGAGTGACAATGGAAACGTTAACTTAGTTTGGTGTGCCAAAGACACTACCATTTATTTAAAATAAATCAACTAAATTAACACCATTACACTTGATTGACATGATTTCACTTTCTTGCAATTTAATACGTCAGCACATTTAAATTGTAACAACAGACATAAATACAGGATGTCATTATACTTAGTCTGTGGCTCAGTCTTAGCTTAAAAATAGTTACCAGCTTAGAAATGGAGATGGAGAAATTTAAGAAGGAGAGGTTAAAGGAGGAAGTTATTTATCTTGAGTGTAACCAGAAATGACACTTTCCATCCGACTTCTGCTGAATTCCAGGTACGTTTGTAAACAGCTCTTTACCTTTTGACGACAGCCCGGTAAGAGAAGACCTTGTAGCTTTTCAGATGCACGGGTTCCTTGCGGGGCCAGTACATCTGAGCTGGTTATTCGTTTACCTCTCCAACGTCTCCTGGTTTCGCGTTGGTCATCAGAAAATGCGTCAGCTCCTGGCCTCTGGCTCAAGATAACTTATTCCAGGAAGGAATAAACAAAGTTTTGAGCTTACGCTCGGTTAGGAGTGGATTCATAACAAGCATGTTATTAGTCCTTAACTGAAAATGACGTGTCCTTAGCGTGTGACTGACGTCCATTCAGTTCTTTGGGAAGACCTCATCCTGAGGCTTACACCAGCAGACTTCCTCGTTCCAGCAAAAACTTAGAACCTTAGTAGAAGATTTGAGAGGAGAGAGACTTGTCTCTTCCCCATTGGTCCAAAAAGAACCAGTCGAGCAGTTCACTTGTTATCACGATTCAAGGTGAAATTCAGAGCAGAGGGAAATTGTTTAGGAAAAGTATCTGAGTGAGAAGACTTTCAGACGCTAGTTAGAGTTTTAGCTGAAACTCAACAAAAACAACTTCTGTGTAAGTCAGTTTGACATTTTATCTGAACTTTGACACCCTTTCATTTGATCAAGTAACACAGTCATGCTTCACATTTAAAGAATAACATAGCATATAACATATATCATGAAAATGACAAAATGTTATTCTTTTGATTACATTAGAATAAAATTAAAGAAGCCAATAGTCTCTTTTGGTGACTATGTTCTCAGATTACAACTAATGGAATAATTTGTAGTAAATGTCTTGCTTTACTGAGAGGTCAGTAAAGGTCATCTCTGGAACAGTTCAAAAATACAAAGGTGTATCAGAGCGGGCACGGTCATGCCCACTACATCTCCCCCCTTTTGGAAGTCATCGCCAGTCCTTGGGGATGAGGTCCAACACGAAAGGATACCTTGAACTGTTTCTGATCTTGAAGTAATCCAGTAAGTGGAAGAAGAAAAATCAAAAATTATAATCCCATAAAGTTTTGGAAATTCCATACTGTTCGTAGGTAATCCCATTGCGGTAAGCTTTTAATCCTTTGGAAAACAAAGTCTTATAATCCACAGCGGTAAATCCACAGCAGTAATTCCACAACGATTAGTTTTGTTGATTGATCAGCAACAATTGTTTTTATAATCAGCATGTAGAGGGGATCCCTCGATTGACGCAGAGGAGGCGACCCTTGGATGAAGGTTGAAGACCAAGCGTTGGAGCTGCAGGTCCCCACATCGAAGGTTGTTGGCTGGTTGGCTTCCAGTCAGTGCCACTCTGGTTCTATGTGTCATGCAATTATGTGGTTTTTAGGTGGGCTTATGATTGGGATTTTACATTAGGCCCTACCTATATGCACCTGGTGTGTAAGCTATCATGATTTAGATCAGCTACAATTACCAATTAAGGGGTGGATCAATTCTGTAAAATTAGATATAGGGATCTATACCTATAAAATTTTGGAGGGCTTCTGTAACGAAGGCCTCTAATTCCAAACTATTCCTCCATTCATTACTTAGTTTAGGTTAAACTAAAATAGAAAAATGAAATATAGTTTGATCTAAATGTCTGTTGTCTTTTAGACGAACGACGTAGGATTTGGTATTCCTAATAAATTTTGAAGTCTATGGCGAGACTCATCAAAATGAATAGATAATCTAGAATAGAAACGATCGAATCGGTTCAATTTAGAAATTGTGAGACCAGTGTAGTTTATGGTACCTTGAGTAGCTTTAAACTACATTGACTCTTCGACGATTGAGATTTAACAAAACGAACTGCATGTTGGCATAGTTAAATCCATATCATTCATTAACCAATGTTAATACAAAACCTTTTTGGCTGGGAGTGTTCAGAACCAAACAATATCTCAACTAATGACAACAGTAATGACTAAACAACAAGGAAACAACGTTTCACTGCTTCGACACACTCTTGTCGTCAGATTCCAAAGTGCAACACACAAGAAAAACAGGTCTCAACTTTATGACCGAGGTCAAATTAAATCTTGTGGATTTAAACGGTTGTTAAGGTTAAGTTTTTGTTGTGGGTGTTAGGCTAAAGGCTGAAATACACCTGAGCGTCCTCAGGTACGCCACTCTACGCGCGCATTTTGTGCGCATGTGTTTTGCTGCTATACTTCAGAAACTATCAGCTTTCAAACGCTCGCGTTCTCCTTGTTGTAATATGAGCAGCTGCGCACGGAGGGGACTCAACTGAGCTCGCTGATTGGTCACTTGCTGACACGCCTACTGAAATGATTGACAGCCAGCTCATGTAGCTCGCTGAAGACCGCGGCGGTGTTCATGCGGTGTTTCTACTATATATGTTATAAAAAGTTCTCTCAGAAATAAAAATAATAACAGGGAGTGCTTTTCCTGCAGCACACAGCCCACCAGGGATATTTAAAACATCGCGCACCCAGGTAGGACCTGAATTCATTCATTTCATTCATGGAGTGAACGGAGGAAGAAGTGATTACTTGACTTTAGGCAAAAAAACAAAAGAAAAGGCCCGATCAGCGATAAAGAAGGGGAATTTATTTCATTTGTGTAACATACAAAACAGTCCGGCGCCGGGGAAGTTTATGGTCAGACACCGCGTATCGCGCACGCGGACGTAAAAAAAAAGCTTTGCGCGTACATGCCCTGAGGGGCTACGCGGGGCTACGCTTTTGCCTTGACGTACGTACGCTGCGTATAGGCGTACCGTGAGGACGCTCGAGTGTATCTCGGCCTTTAGCGTTTCTAAGTTCAAGTTGGACAATGCGACTTATAGGGTGGAAAATACGGTAGTTTAAACCTGATTAGTTTATTTACTAACTTGTGTTTGGACGACCTTATTATCCCATGAAGTCGGTGAGTTTGTGAGATCTTTGTCTTTTGTGGAGTCATTGAACGCCTTGTAAGGTTTGATCTGATTTCGATGTACCCATTTAGCAATTGGCTCTTTGCGGCCTTTGCTGATTTTGATTTCGTAGACGACTGAGGACACTTTGTCTGTTATCAGATGAGGTCCAGTCCACCTGGGCATCAGTTTGCGGGCGAGAGTTCCGGTCTCGGACCCTCCTTTCCCGGTTGCTGGAGCGAACGTATAGTACCAGACTCTGTCTCCCACTTGGAGTTCATTATGAGAGGCCTTCTGGTCGTAGTACGCCTTGCGTCCTTCAGCGGATTTTTCCAGGTTTTTCTGGGCGAAAGCAAAAGTGTTTCTGAGGTGTACATTCAAATCTTTCATGTATTGTTGTGTAGTGTAGGCTGTCGCCATGGCGGCGTCGCCTGGTTGGTACAACAGGTGTAGAGGGAGAGTCATTTGTCGACCGGTCATCATCTCGAAGGGAGAGATGCCAGTTGATGTGTGTGGAGTGGCTCTTATGGCCATGAGGACCAGAGGGAGTTTCACGTCCCAGTCCTTGTGGTTTGCAGCCACGTATTTCTTCAAAATACTCACCACAGTTCTGTTTGCTCTCTCAACTTGGCCTGAAGCCTGTGGGTGGTAGCCGACATGAAAGTTGGCCTTGACGCCTAGCGTCTTCCACAGTTCTTTCATCACTTCACCTGTGAAGTGTGTACCTTGGTCTGAGTTCACCCGAAGGGGAAGTCCAAACCTTGAGAATATATGATTCATTAACAACATAGCAGTGGTTTGTGCTGTGTCGTTAGGAGCTGGTAGGCATTCTACCCATTTGGTAAATGCACAGGTTACCGTGAGAAAATATTTATTTCCTCTAGAGCTCTTAGTGAGTGGTCCAACCCAGTCGATCTGGAGGTCAGACCATGGGAATGCAATGCCTCTGCTTTGCAGTGGTGCTCTGTGAAGTGGTCTGGTTGGCTGAAACTGGCCACAGACCACGCACCCTTCAATGTAGTCCTTGACATCCTTTTTCATTCCAGGCCAATAGGCAATTTGTTTTAATGCCGTCAGCGTGGCTTTATCTCCTTTGTGTCCTGCGGACGGGAGATCATGGGCATGAACTAACATCACCCCCCTTTGGTCATGGGGAACCACTGTAGTAATATAGGAAGGGGTCAGTTTACTGACTTACCTATATTTTAGATGTATAAATTGGCAGGGTTTAGACTGAGATAAAAATACATCATTAATTAAACGGGTTCTCTCTTTTTCAGTTCAATACCAATAATTCTATACCTTGACCAGATGTAATTCACAGGAAACGTTAAACTTATGTTGGCACAGCAGGACTGGACCATTTATTTAACATAATTAAACTTATGTTGGCACAGCAGGACTGGACCATTTATTTAACATAATTGTAAATTACATCACACATTTGTACATGATTGGTTGATTATTTTTCCTATAATTAACTTCAGCACAGATGAAATATAGGAACAACAGAACAGTGAAGGATGATATTTTACTCATTTCTGTAGGTACATTAACTTAGTTTCTGGCTTAGGAAGATAAAGGTTTAGGAGGAGAAAATGGAGGAAAAGAAGTTAAGAGTCAGGGAGTTATCTTGATGTGTTTAACCAGAAGCATGGCAGCTCTCCGGCCGAACTCGGCTACACGTTGGTACCCTTGGCAAAGCATTTGACGACTTTTACCTCGTGAAGATGGTCAGTCTCCCTCGGTCCAGTTTGGTCAGTTCGTTTACCGTTCTCAGCGTCTCCAGACGTGCGCCTTGACTCGAACCGAAAGTAACGGCAGCTCCTGGTGTTGTTTTCAAGATAAGACGTTCCTTAAAGGAATGTCAATAAAAGAGAGCTTTTTCAGCTGTTGAAGATGACTTATAACTTGGCAAGTTATAAGCCTTTAACTGAATGACGTGGTCATTAGCGTGTTGACCAGACGATCATCAGTTCTTTGGGGAACCTCATCAGGGCATTGAGGTCCTCAGCAAAACTCGTCAGTTCCAGCAAAAGCTTAGAACTTTAAGGAAGGATCTGTGATCAGTGACTTGTTGTTCTTCTCTGATTGGTCCAAACAAACCAGTGGATGAAGGTCACTCGGATAGGAGAAGATCAGTTTTTAGAACAGAGAAGAAGTTGTTTAGAATGAAGACAGAGAAACAGATTAGACTGGAGCCAGCTTCATAAAACAACTGATTAAAACTGTGTTCTAACTTCTAACAAAACTGATCGAGTTCAGTCTGACATATTAATTCACTTTCACCGTTTGATTCATCATATGAAGAAGTGATCATTATTTTGAAATAACATTGGATTTCCAACTTGAATTAAACAGTTTGAATTAAACAGTCTTTGACTTAACAAACATTGAATTCAATAATGCTTATACAAGTAACACAAGGTTATTCATTAACACAAAAAGAGGAATAAGAGAGTCTCTTATGACTTATTGTGTTTTGATTCAAAATAATGTAATAAAATAGTGTTAATGTCCTTTTTCTGAGAGTATCAGTGAAAAGGTGTCACTGGGACAGTTCAAGTATCAGAACGGGCATGGTCATGCCCACTACATCTCCCCCCTTTTGGAAGTCATCGCCAGTCCTTGGGGATGGGGTCCAACACGAAAGGAAACCTTGAACTGTCTCTGATCTTGAAGTAATCCAGCAAGTGGAAAAAAATCAAAAATTATAATCCCATAAAGTTTTTGGAAATTCCATACTGTTCGTAGGTAATCCCATTGCGGTAAGCTTTTAATCCCTCGGAAAACTGAGTCTGTTAACTCTTGGAAAACAAAGTCTGTGATCCTTTGGAAAACAAAGTCTTATAATCCACAACGATAATTCCACAGCAGTAATTCCATATCGATTAGAGTTGGTGATTTCATCAGCAACAATTGTTTTTATAATCAGCATGTAGAGGGGATCCCTCGATTGACGCAGAGGAGGCGACCCTTGGATGAAGGTTGAAGACCAACGTTGAAGTATCAGGTCCCCACATCGAAGGTTGAAGGCTGGTTGGTTTCCAGTCCGTGCCACTCTGGTTCTATGTGTCATGCAATTATGTGGTTTTAGGTGGGCCTATGATTGGGATTTTACATTAGCCTCACCTATATGCACCTGGTATGTAAGCTATCATGGTTTAGATCAGCTACAATTACCAATTAAGGGGTGGATCATTTATCAAAAGTTAAATATAGGGATCTACATCTATAGACAGTTCAGGAGGGCTTCTGTAACAAAGGCCTCTTCTTCCAAACTATTCCTCCATTCGTAAATTAGCATAAGTTAAACTAAAATAGAAAAGAAAATATAGTTTGGTCTAAATGTCTGTTGTCCTTTTAGACGACGACGTAGGATTTGGTATTCCCTATAAATTTAGAAGTCTATGGCGAGACTCATCAAAATGAATAGATGATCTAGAATAGAAACGATCGAATCGGTTCAAATTAGAAATTGTGAGACCAGTGTAGTTTATGGTACCTAAAGTAGCTTTAAACTACATTGACTCTTCATTGACTGAGGTTTAACAAATGAAAACTGCATGTTGGCATAGTTAAATCCATTTAAGTCTTTAACTTATCATTAATAAAAACCTCTTTTGGCTGGGAGTGTTCAGAAAACAATATCAAGCTTCAATAACAACAAAAGTAGCAACTAAGCAACTAGAAAACAACGTTTCACTGCTTCAACTCACTCCTGTCGTCAGATTCCAACGTGTATCACACAATAAAAACAGGTCTTAGCTTTATAACCGATGTCAATTAAATCCTGCAGATTTAAATGGTTGTTAAGGTTAGTTTTTTGTTGTGGGTTTTTAGACTTAGCGTTTCTAAGTTCTAGTTGGAACGGTTTCTTTTAGCAACTAATATAGTTCTGTTTAGTTTATTTACTATCGTGTGCTTGGACGACCTTAATTTCCCATGAAGTCTGTGAGTTTGCGAGATCTTTGTCGTTTGTGGGGTTATTGAAATCTTTGTCTTTGTCTTGGGCATGACCTAACATCACCCCCCTGAGGTCATGGGGGACCACGAACACAGGTGAGGACGTCCGTCCATGGGCACAAGTTAGGATGCCAATGTGTAGTTTAAGCTGTTTTCGCAGCTGAGAGTAGACAGTACACAGGAACCTGTTAGTTTTCGGCCAACGTTTCTTCTTACGTTTACCTCTTTCTGTGTAATTCAGGTGTGTCACAACTGTCGGCACAGTCGCAGGTGTGTCTGATTGTTCAGACTGCGACGGGTCACTGTTGTTGGTGTGCGAGCGTTTCCCCCCTTTGTCTGAAGAGGGGCTCTTTGAGTCTGTAGAAACTGTGTCATTTCTGATTAGTTCTAGACTCAAATGCTCTTGAACCAAGGTTTCCTCGAAAGCTTGGCTGATTGCCGATTTATCTGTCCCAGAGGACAGTACAGCGTCTTCGGTGTGGGATCCGTGGATCTCCACACCTTCTTCTACCTGTGGTAGGTAGTGTTCAGTGAGTGCTGATTGTTCCAGCTCGCAGAGGAGGTTCTCTTGTTGGGCCAGGGTTGGGTCCAACTGTTGGGTCTCTTCTGCCTCATCTCTATTTGAAGGTTCACTTACCGGGCTTGTGATCTCGGTTGGGGAGTCATCCGTGCCTTCTGCGGTACTATCTGTTAGACAGACCGTGTCATGACCTTCAGGATCTTGTTGACTGTCAGCATTTTGTTTGCTGTCAGCATCTTTATTGTCAACATCTGTGGCATCTGTGTCGATGTTATTGTTGTTAACTGTGAGCTCTGAGTTTTTGTGAAAGATAGTGCTGCACATTGCTCCAGGTAGGTCAATGTTGATAGTGTCATTATCAATGATAACGCTCATTGTATCAGGTTGGTCAAGCACTGTAACATTCAAATCTACTAACAAACTACTTACTTCCTCTGTCTCTTCCGAGCATAGAGGTGTTGGGCCATTATTCTGGGACATTCGTGACTCTTTGCATGCCACGAACTGTTCTGTTCGAGGCGTGGGAGGTGCAGTTCCGAGGCTCGGGGGTTTCTGTTGGGACCACGCATTGTTACATGAGTTTAGGTCCTCATACTTCAATTCCTTTTGAAGTTCACCCACCGGTAGACCTTGGTTTTCACCCACCTGGTTCGATCTGAACCATTTTGGGTCTCTTAAAGAGTCAACACCTACCTTTTGTGGTTCATCGCTTGTCTCAGACTTTTCAATCTGAGGTGCTCCAGGAGCGGGGCTCCCTCTAAACCATTGTAAGTCACTGTTCCAGCTGGCACCAACCTTTCGTTGTTTGTCAGTTTGAAAATCTTGTTTATTCTTGCTTGCGTTATCCAACTCTTCCAACAACCGACGTATGTTCTCCCTCTCTTCTGAAGTCAGAGGGCCTTTGATACGACAGCGTTTATTCTCGCTTTCTATAGGAGAGGGAACCTCTTCTATTTTTAGCAACTGGGATACGACCTTTTGACCTGGGCACACCTCAGAGGGTGTCTTGCTTTGCATGTGAGCCTCAAAAACCGTTACAGCACCCTGTATAATTTCATCCAAAGATGTTACTTCTAATTGACACCAGGTGTACAATGGCAACTTGAATCTAATATCAGAGATTAGATTATTTCTGAAAACAGATTTGAAAAGCGTCTGCTCTTCAAGTCCCGGTTCCATTATGTCGCCTGCATACGCCTTGAAAATCCTGTCAAAGAAATGCAAAGGATGTTCATCTTTTTCCTGCAAGACATTTCGGGCAGCTAAGTAGTCACCACACAATGAGAGAGATTTTCTCTCTGTGCGAGGTGCAGGGGGAGCAGGTCCTCGGCTTCGGGGTCCCTCTTGGTACCCTGTGATGTATGAGTCTACTAGAGGCACATACTGTATGAGCCTTGGACGCGCACCTTCTTGAACTTCCATCTTTGTTTTGATTTTTGTGAAAATCAATAAGACAGTTCGTATTTTAATGTGTGCAAATAAATCTTCACTTTTAAATGTGGCATTGAGTCAATCAAACTAACCAGCTGTGTGGTATAAGTGTTTCACCGTGTAATAAGTATTTCTATTCATAGGTACCTTCTTTCAGGACTTACCCTTAATGAACCTGTAAAAGTTAAATGCAAGCAGTGTTAACTTTAAATATAACTTATTTTTTAACAACAGTTACTAACCAACACAAGCATGATTTTCGTTTTACTTACTCAAAAACTTTTTAAAAGATTTGAAATAAATGCAATATTCACACTAAAATGTTCCCAGGAAGCTGCTCCATCATGCCTTAAAAAGATGTATTGCAGTTTGGCTAAACTGTTTTGCAGTATTTTGACAGTTATCAGGAGTGAAAATAGGATTTCTTGTTAGTTATTTTAAATATTTTTTATTTAAAATAAACTGGAGTTTTTGTATGCTCAACATAACATTACAGATGTTATTCCAAATAAAAATTTGTGATTTTTATTAATTTGTGGTTATTTGACATCCTCAAATTTGTTCTGCTATCTTTGTTTTGATTTTTGTGAAAATCAAGTCAGCAGATGCTTTTTGTTTGTTATTTTAAACTTTTTATTTAAAATAAACTGGAGTGCACAGAATAACTTTAAAAGATGTTGTTTTAAAATAAATGCAGAGGGTTTAGCATCTATTCTGTGTAAATGTTTCTTGTTCTCATACTTTTAAACCAGCAGATTGCAGGTTTTCAAAGCTGAAATTTACCACAATGTGACTGTAATTACTCATTCTGGCCGCTATAGAGGCGCTGTTGGCTCTAAGGCCGCGTTGACTACCTTTTAGCATTTAGCCGTAGCTTTAAACTAAATCGGATAAACGTCAACTTTTGGGATGAGTTTTAGCCTGGATGTGACAATCGCCTAAACAAACGTTCATTTAAGAAACGAATGGATTTGTTTAAAATGTTTAGAACAAGTTCTGTGAACTTTTAGATACATAAAAAACGATCTTTTTCCTTTTTTTCTCTATCTGGGTCACGTCACTTCCGTTGACACGTCAACTTGACGTGTCGGTCGTGTTGCATTTAGGGACGTACGTGCAGTCGGACGTTTGAGTTCTCCCGACGTCTAAACGCTCTAAAACCCCTTTAAATATCTCAAAACACCGCGGTTAAACAGTTTCTGACGATATTTTATGCCTAGAACCGAAACAAGCTAGAAAATCTGTCAGAATTGTGTGAACAAAACTGAAATTTGACGATCAACTGCGTATCACGTGATCACCTTGAACCAACCACAGCATGACAACAGATGTTATGAACGTAGCGTCAGCATATAGCTTATCAAACCTAGACTCTTTTTCAACTCATAAAACGCTAAAATTCACCACAAAAATTCCGTGAACGAATCGTTTCACATCAGAACAGTTTTACCAAGCTGCGCCCAGTAAAAATAGCAAGATAAATGTCGCCAAGAAGGACTTTTTACCGTATCCGCAGCAACACGTCAGAGCTAAATGGACCGGGACCAGAACCTCGATCCGACAGCTTCAGACTACAAGATGCTATTATTTCTGCTTAAAATGTAACGATACCACTCGACAGCCATTTTCAGATGAACCATGAAGCTCTTATAGGCACAGTTTTGACACGGCGGCCAAACGTAGATGCGCTTTTATCTGTGACACGTCAGCAAAGAGTCCAAACGACTCAGAACCAGAACCACACAGCAACATCAAATTTTAACCCAAAAACTTCAACAAACGTTTAAAAGTTGAGTAAAGACAATTCCTCAGCTACAAGTGACATTAACCAGCAGTTTCCTGCAGCTATGACACACTTTCCCAGCCAAAAAACTATCGTTTTCAGAGTCTAAAAACTTGGGACAAAATTATGCCAACATTCAAAGTACAGAAATATTAAATATCAAACTTTCAGAGACCTGTTCACGGGCCACCAATGTAGTAATATAGGAAGGGGTCAGTTTACTGACTTACCTATATTTTAGATGTATAAATTGGCAGGGTTTAGACTGAGATAAAAATACATCATTAATTAAACGGGTTCTCTCTTTTTCAGTTCAATACCAATAATTCTATACCTTGACCAGATGTAATTCACAGGAAACGTTAAACTTATGTTGGCACAGCAGGACTGGACCATTTATTTAACATAATTAAACTTATGTTGGCACAGCAGGACTGGACCATTTATTTAACATAATTGTAAATTACATCACACATTTGTACATGATTGGTTGATTATTTTTCCTATAATTAACTTCAGCACAGATGAAATATAGGAACAACAGAACAGTGAAGGATGATATTTTACTCATTTCTGTAGGTACATTAACTTAGTTTCTGGCTTAGGAAGATAAAGGTTTAGGAGGAGAAAATGGAGGAAAAGAAGTTAAGAGTCAGGGAGTTATCTTGATGTGTTTAACCAGAAGCATGGCAGCTCTCCGGCTGAACTCGGCTACACGTTGGTACCCTTGGCAAAGCATTTGACGACTTTTACCTCGTGAAGATGGTCAGTCTCCCTCGGTCCAGTTTGGTCAGTTCGTTTACCGTTCTCAGCGTCTCCAGACGTGCGCCTTGACTCGAACCGAAAGTAACGGCAGCTCCTGGTGTTGTTTTCAAGATAAGACGTTCCTTAAAGGAATGTCAATAAAAGAGAGCTTTTTCAGCTGTTGAAGATGACTTATAACTTGGCAAGTTATAAGCCTTTAACTGAATGACGTGGTCATTAGCGTGTTGACCAGACGATCATCAGTTCTTTGGGGAACCTCATCAGGGCATTGAGGTCCTCAGCAAAACTCGTCAGTTCCAGCAAAAGCTTAGAACTTTAAGGAAGGATCTGTGATCAGTGACTTGTTGTTCTTCTCTGATTGGTCCAAACAAACCAGTGGATGAAGGTCACTCGGATAGGAGAAGATCAGTTTTTAGAACAGAGAAGAAGTTGTTTAGAATGAAGACAGAGAAACAGATTAGACTGGAGCCAGCTTCATAAAACAACTGATTAAAACTGTGTTCTAACTTCTAACAAAACTGATCGAGTTCAGTCTGACATATTAATTCACTTTCACCGTTTGATTCATCATATGAAGAAGTGATCATTATTTTGAAATAACATTGGATTTCCAACTTGAATTAAACAGTTTGAATTAAACAGTCTTTGACTTAACAAACATTGAATTCAATAATGCTTATACAAGTAACACAAGGTTATTCATTAACACAAAAAGAGGAATAAGAGAGTCTCTTATGACTTATTGTGTTTTGATTCAAAATAATGTAATAAAATAGTGTTAATGTCCTTTTTCTGAGAGTATCAGTGAAAAGGTGTCACTGGGACAGTTCAAGTATCAGAACGGGCATGGTCATGCCCACTACACCACGAACACAAGTGAGGACGTTGGTCCATGAGCGAAAGCTAGGATGCCTTTGATTAGTTTTAGCTGTTTGCGCAGCTGATAGAGGACTTTAAGGTCTGGATCGGAATCCAGTTCGTCTTTAGACGGAGTGTTTTTGTCCGGATCAGTCAGGTACAGTATCATGGAGTTGATAGCAGGATCCGACTTCTGTAGTTGGATGATGTCTGGGT
Source organism: Garcialebias charrua (assembly GCA_038048925.1). Taxonomy (NCBI): domain Eukaryota; kingdom Metazoa; phylum Chordata; class Actinopteri; order Cyprinodontiformes; family Rivulidae; genus Garcialebias; species Garcialebias charrua. The sequence continues at coordinate 2,573 of JBBPBX010051010.1, read as the reverse complement.
CAGTCAGTGCGGGTCGTACAGAGACTGCGTTGTCAGCAGGTCTGGCTGCGGCCTGTGCACGTGTGACTGCCATAACCCTGACTGTAGGTTGTATTGACAGAGTCTTGATTAACCAGGAGGGGTCGAAGGACCATAGAGGACCTTCGTCGGCTCCTTCTTTGGCTAAGGAATCTGCAATGTCATTGTAGTGCTTGTCATCGCCTGGGACTCTAGAATGTCCTGGAACTTTCTTCCAGTAGATCTGTATGTCGTGTGATGTCACCAAGTGATCACATGCCATGAAAAGCTCTTTGTGCTTCACCACCTTCCTGTCGCTTGTTAGGAAACCGTTCTGTTTCCACACAGCGAGGTGACAAGCGAAACTTAAACGAGCATAGTTAGAGTCAGTGCAGATGACTAGCGTCTTGATGGAGCGTTCTACTACCATCTGGAGAGCTATTAGGATTCCTGCAATCTCAGCGTACTGAGAAGTCTGAGAGCCTAATCTGTAGCTGAAAGTAATCTGTTCTTGGTCTTGGAGGAGGACCCCTCCAACACCTGCTCTACAGATTTTGTCGCGGAGGAATGAAGATCCATCCACGTACAATGTTGTCATATCTTTGCAGATATTGTCATCAAAGAAGTGGTGATTCGGGTCTTCAGTTACTGGGGTTTTTACCTCAACCGGCGGCTGGGTGGCTGGTACATCTTGTGTACACTTTTGGCAGATTGCCAAGTCCGTCCCCAGATGTGACTTCTTGTTTTGACCATAACGTATGTCTAGGTTAAAACTTTGAAGCGCCATGAGCCACGTTGCAACACGTGAGTTTGTTACCACACCATCTCTGATGCGTTCACTGTTAAGAAAAGTCACTGGCTGGTGTTGTGTTTCCACAATGATTTTCTGTCCACCAATGTAGCTGGAGAAATGTTTAACTGCCCACACTGTGGTCAGTAAAGCTTTCTCACAGTCTGAGAATCTCAACTCGGGGCCTGCCATCGTTTTGCTGGCGTAGGCTACTACACGTTTGTCTCTGTCGTGTATTTGGTACAGACCTGCACTTATGCAATGAGCTGAGAAGCCCACTTCCAAGTAAAACTCTTTGTTGTAGTCTGGGTAGACTAAACATGGGGCTGACTTGATCCTGTTTATAAGAGCATCCATTGCCTGCTGCTGTTTGTCAGTCCAGACAAATGGAACGTCTTTCCTTAGGAGTTCAGTCAGTGGTTTTGCAAGGTCCGCATAGTTTTCTATGAATTGGTTTGAGTAGTTACACACGCCAAGAAAACTTTGTAGTTCTTTTAGATTGGTGAGGACTTTGAGATTGTCAAGGCCTTGGGTGCGAGTCAGTTGTGCTTGTACTCTGTCTAGACCTACAAGTAGGCCAACGTAGTCCACCTTGGTTCTGCACCATTGGCATTTTGACAGTGATATCTTAGCACTAGCAGTTGTTAGTTGATTCAGAACGTGGTCGATCTCAGCCAAATGTGAGTCCAGTGTTGGCTGCCTCAAAAGGACATTGTCCACGTAAATCAGTGTCCCACGCTCGTGGGCGTCTGGACATGCTTTGTTCAAGAAGATGTTGAACTCTGCAGGTGAGTTAGCGTAGCCAAAGGGACACCTGTTAAAGGTGTATTGACGGCCACCAAAAGTGAAAGCTAGTTTATATTGGTCCTCGTCGCGCACAGGGATGGTCCAAAAACCAGAGGCGACGTCGAGGGTCGAAAAGTACTTACCATTGGTGACCTTGGGCAATTCCTGTTGGAGCTGCGTCATAGGCCATCTGGATAAGGGAACTTGTTTGTTTAGCTTTCTGTAGTCTATAGTGAGTCTCCACTTACCATTTGGTTTTAACACCGGCCATAAAGGCGCAGAGTAAGTGCTGTTACAGTATCGGATGATACCTTTTTCTAACAGGTCATTAATGATTTCCCTGATAGGTTGATGTGCTGCCAGAGGAATCTTGTATTGTCTGACAAATGCAGGTGGAGCATTAGGCGGGGTTGGGATGCTCACTGTGTGGAGCGTGGTCAACCCACAATCCATCGAGTCAGTTGAGAATGATTTCTCATATTTTAGAAGAACTTTGCGAAGTTTGTCCCTTTCTTCATCAGTTTTCAGGGCGTCGGCTTGGGCGACCACCTGGTCAATCTGTGAAGCAATTGAGAGGGGTTCTTGTTCTTTGGGGAGCTCCAGTGAGTCCCCTTCAGTGTCGTAAAACCTGTCAACAGGTAGTGCACTGTAAGTTTGAGGGCCTAGACTGTCTCCTTTGTTGAAACCGAACCTGCGGACAGTGTCCTGGTCGGACTCAGTGGGGGAGAAAAGAGCTATGGCCTGTGTTGGTTTCGTGAACAAGACTTGCCCCGTGTGTTGATTTGGGATCAAGTTTTCTGGGAGTCCTCCCAGAAATGGAATGCTTAGCTCAAAATCATGAAAATCAGTAGAGATCAACCATCCTAGCTGTGTGTTTTTTGGGATCAGTACCTCTTCTGTGCTTGTGTTGCACACAGCAACAGTCGTGGTTCTGCAGTCGAGGGTCACTTGGCATGTGGCCTCCATGGACAGTCCTAAGTTGAAAAACATAGGAGATGGT
>JBBPBX010051009.1:8622-19108 GCA_038048925.1 Garcialebias charrua | reverse complement strand
AGGATTAAAATTATAGATATATTATCGCTTTAAAGATAAAGTTTAGAAATTTTTCTTAGATCTGACAAAAAAAAGACAAAAAGACAAGTAAAAATTTGATTGATGTCTTAAAACAAATCAGTTTCCATAAATGTCATAGTGTTTGATGCAAATGGTATCACCACCGGATGAAGAGCATCTCAGTGTGACCGCAGCAGAAGTAAGGAGTACTTTCAGGAGCATTAATCCGCACAAAGCAACCGGCCCAGACAACATTCCTGGGAAAGTGTTGAAAGAATGTGCCGATCAGCTCGGCGATGTGCTGGCCGACATTTTTAACACCTCACTTGCCCTGGAGACAGTCCCCATCTGCCTGAAGACCGCCACCATCATCCCAGTCTCAAAGAGCTCTACAGTGACTGGTCTGAATGACTATCCCCAATATTTGCTAAATGCTTCGAAAAACTGGTCATGACCCACATCAAAACATACATCAACATCAACGAGAACCCTGCAGAGGTTAGCAGATGATACAGTGGTGGTGGGATGCATCACATGATGAGTCCAGCTACAGGCAGGAGGTGGAACACCTGGAGAGCTGGTGCAAAGAGAATAACCTTCACATCAATGTGAAGAAGACAAAGGAGACGATTGTGGACTTCAGAAGGAACAAACACACCTATACCCCCTTGAACACAAGAGGATCTGCAGTGGAAGTGGTCTCCAGCTACAAGTGTACACATGCATGATAACCTCAGCTGGAGCAACAACACCACCAGCCTGATCAAGAAAGGTCATCAGAGACTCTACTTCCTCAGGAGACTGAGACGAGCTGGTCTGAGTAGCTCAGTCCTCACCTCCTTCTCCAGGTGTGCAGTGGAGAGCATCCTGTGCTCCAGCATCAACGTGTGGCATGGAGGCTGCACAGCTGCAGAAAGAAAAGCTCTGCAGAGAGTGGTGAAGGCTGCACAGAGGTCTGTTGGAGTCAGTCTCCCCACCATCACAGACATCTACACCTCCAGATGCAGGAAGAGGTTCACCTGCATCATGAAGGACCCCACTCACCCAGCACACACACTTTTTGCCCCACTCCCCTCAGGAAGGAGGTTGAGGAGCATTAAGTGTAGAACCACTAGACTGAGGAACAGCTTCTACCCTGAGGCTGTTAGACTCATGAATATCTAACCAGAATAATCACTGTGAAAAAATCACATCATGTTGCTGCTGATCTGTTTCATGTTGCTGCTGATCTGTTTCATGTTGCTGCTGATCTGTTTCATGTTGCTGCTGATCTGTTTCATGTTGCTGCTGATCTGTTTCATGTTGCTGCTGATCTGTTTCATGTTGCTGCTGATCTGTTTCATGTTGCTGCTGATCTGTTTCATGTTGCTGCTGATCTGTTTCATGTTGCTGCTGATCTGTTTCATGTTGCTGCTGATCTGTTTCATGTTGCTGCTGATCTGTTTCATGTTGCTGCTGATCTGTTTCATGTTGCTGCTGATCTGTTTCATGTTGCTGCTGATCTGTTTCATGTTGCTGCTGATCTGTTTCATGTTGCTGCTGATCTGTTTCATGTTGCTGCTGATCTGTTTCATGTTGCTGCTGATCTGTTTCATGTTGCTGCTGATCTGTTTCATGTTGCTGCTGATCTGTTTCATGTTGCTGCTGATCTGTTTCATGTTGCTGCTGATCTGTTTCATGTTGCTGCTGATCTGTTTCATGTTGCTGCTGATCTGTTTCATGTTGCTGCTGATCTGTTTCATGTTGCTGCTGATCTGTTTCATGTTGCTGCTGATCTGTTTCATGTTGCTGCTGATCTGTTTCATGTTGCTGCTGATCTGTTTCATGTTGCTGCTGATCTGTTTCATGTTGCTGCTGATCTGTTTCATGTTGCTGCTGATCTGTTTCATGTTGCTGCTGATCTGTTTCATGTTGCTGCTGATCTGTTTCATGTTGCTGCTGATCTGTTTCATGTTGCTGCTGATCTGTTTCATGTTGCTGCTGATCTGTTTCATGTTGCTGCTGATCTGTTTCATGTTGCTGCTGATCTGTTTCATGTTGCTGCTGATCTGTTTCATGTTGCTGCTGATCTGTTTCATGTTGCTGCTGATCTGTTTCATGTTGCTGCTGATCTGTTTCATGTTGCTGCTGATCTGTTTCATGTTGCTGCTGATCTGTTTCATGTTGCTGCTGATCTGTTTCATGTTGCTGTGTTCATTCGTGCTCATCTGCTCATACAGACTCATGTTCGTGCTGCTGTTTGAAGTAATGTTTTTATGATATTAGTGCCTAGTGTATTTTTAGTTGATGTTTTTCTTAGTTCATATCTTAGATGTTATTACTGTTTTTCTTCTACATTTTTATTGTTGGATGTAACTGTGACCCTGTGTACACAATTTTGTTTCATACAACATGTGGTGCGAATGACAATAAAGAATCTCTGACTCTGACTTATAAACTTCTACACTTTTGTCAGTTTTACATTACAAGGATGTTCCAGCAAAATCATTTTGATATTTCACCTTTAAAAAAAAGCTTCACGCTACATCAGAAATATTAGCTGCTACAGTTTTTTGAACTCATACATAACTAGAGAATTTTGTGTAAATGATTGTGTAATGGAAAATTGATTAAGGTGTAAAGTTTTAACGAAAAACATCTGCGTGAATTGCTATGACGTTTTTGAGACTGGCTCCACTCAACTGCTAGCTCATAAATCCAATCAGAATCAAACTCAGATTTTCCAAACGGAGGTCACCGAGTGAGATTCTCATATCAGACAACATAATAAAGTTAACAATCTTTCCACAAAGACCTACTTTAAAAGACCTTGGCTATCCATTTAAGTCAGCTAATTAATGTAAGTTATTGCTATTAATAATTGTAAGGAGACAAATATCCAATCTTGAAGCAGCGTGCCTATTCAAATCAATAATGCTGTTTTCACAGTTGACCAAACTATGTAATCTTATTTTCTGACCAAATGTTGACTTGGTACTTGTCCTCCAGTCAATAACAGGCAGACTGCCTATTTGTAGATGGCACTAAAAGATAACAAAGCCTGGAGTTTGTGGACCGGTTCACAGTCTTTCTCCTGCATGTTACCAACAGCTTGGCTGTTTCTCATATTAGAAGCCATGAATCAAGTCTCTTTATCGACATTTTGGCTAGCGTGTAGTGGGATAATCAATGACTGTACTGACTCAGAATTTTTACTGTACCTATTTTAAAAAAGCCATCACTCTTGTTGCATTTGGGCTGTGAGATGTGATGTATTGATTGGATTGTCCTCAGCTAACGTACAGTACTTCAAAATCTCTCAATTGGATTTGCAAGTAAAATTAACATACCGGTAACTTTATGGTTTGTACATTATTTGGTGTAGTGGCAGGGCTTTTGACTTGGGACCCGAAGGACGCGGGTTCGCGTCCCGGCCACTACACACCTTGGGGTGTCTATGAGTGCACACCTAATTCTCCAGCTCCCCGAGCGCTTTCTGGCTGCTCACTGCACCACCTGGTGGTGGTTGGGTTAAATGCAGAGACGAATTTCGTCTGTGTATGGGAAACATACACAGATGACAGACAAAGACATTATTATTATTATTATTTGATTTACTAAAGTGAAAATTAGCTTGGAAACTGACTTTTTAAATTAGTTTTTTAGCCAAAACATTACATGAGAAAACTTTTTTTTTTTTTTTTTCACATAATGTCTGATCTGGTGGTGATTTCCCTACAACATCTCCAACTATTTTCCTTGGGGAATGAATACCTCTTATGTATCAGACAAAGAAAGATCCACTTTTACGTGTGAATTCCCTTCTTTGGGTTTGTTCAGCAGGATTTTTCTAACCCATGTTTGATCCAGTGTCTAATTAATTCCTTAAGTTCTTGTGTTTGTTACAGCAGAGGGAGGAGCGGGTGTTCGATATGTGAGGAGAGGGGATCTGTCTTTGAAGTGGTGTTCTCCAAGTCTCTAGAGGATAAAGAAGCCTGAGGCTGGACTCAGGCTGTGGAGGAAAGCAACAGCCACTTTTCTTACTGTGGAGCTGAATCTGAGGTTTGCTGTGGTCATGTTTGCTCTCTGAACTGCCACCATTATCAATGTATCCACAAAAATACAGTGTCAATGGTAATCTTGTAAGGCTGTGGAATATCACCAGAAAACTTAAAGAGAATAAAATTTTAATTTGATAGAGGGACTGGAAATCAAATAATTTACAATAACAAGGCTGCATTCTTGTGCCCTGTCTGAATCAAAGGCTCATAGCAACACTGAAAATCTGATTTTTTTCAATCCTCTGTGGTATACCCCTCCCTGTGCCTAACTAGCTAATGAACTATTAGCTATCTTTCCTTATTTTACCACGGGCCTACTTGTCCGTCCCTACAGACAGAAGCTACTTCTTGGCAGGTCTTGCTTAGGGGAATCCAACTCTCTCGGCTGTAAAGTAAAGTGCTGCTTTCTTCTGAAAGTCATTTTGAGGTGAGAAACAGAATTCAGGGATGCTCTTTCTCTTGGCGTAAACAGCACCATCAATATTTGTGACCATTATGCCACCTTATTCCCACAGCCACAAATCAGACAGGCTGTAATCATCAGTGATATCATAAAATCTGCTGGCTTCTGAATATACTGCAGGCTTTTTGATCTTGAAGTGTTTGCTAGAAAGGAGTAACTGACCAGTTTTGTTTTTTTGTTTTTTTGCTTTACCTTGAATTAATTTGGAAACAACCTGAACCAACTGACTCATAATATACCTTATAGTATTACATTATGTTTGAGTGTTACATAAATTATGTATAATTTCAGTAACAACAAAACAATCAGCTGCTAAGGTGTTAAGGGTAGGAAGTATGAAGTGATCTGTGCAACATTTGCTTATTACTATCTACATTAAAGCTATCCAGCCATCCATTCATCCATCCATTAATTTTTAGCCGTTTATCCATGATCAGATCAAGTGGGTAACAGATCTAGTGCAAAACCCAGACACCCCTTACCCTAACAGCACTTTCTAAACCATCCTGGGTATCCTGAAGAGTTCCCAAGACAGACGGGATATAAGTTTTGGGTCTGTCCAGAGGTCCCCTCCAACAGTGGGACAGGCCTAGAAAACTTCCAAAAGGGACATGCCCTGGCGACATCCTAACCTGATGACCACTTCAACTGACTCCTTTTGATGTGGAGTGGCAGTAGCTCAATTATACAAGTGCAGGAACCTTGAAAAGCAAGACATTTCTGAGGACTGTTTTTTTTTTCTAGTTACCCTAAAATATTTTGTTTTTCCCAACGCCATATTTTCAGTGCAATAATTTCAGTGGACACATTAGAAATAAAATACTGTAGTGAACATTGTCATGAAAATTAAAGCAGTTGAGTAGCATTAATAAGAGTAAGATCCAAAAAGCAGTTATCTGAGGGTACTCAAACAACGATATTTCATTTAAACTGAGGGGGTAGTTCACAGTCCTCGTACTGGCTCCCTCTGATCATTAATGCAGCCTTGGGATGACATTGCTGACACTGTAACTGTAGCTTTGGCCCTGCTTGTGCTTTATTTGATATGATTCTTGCTATGGTGCATTCATTTTTAATGGTTTTAGCTCCAACTACATGCAGCGGTTGTGTTTGCCCAGTTAGTCTGTTTTATTTTAAGAATACAGTTGGAAACCCTTCTGTCGGAAATAGGTTTAGAGTTGTGCAGGTAAACACATGGATGGCGCCAAACTGAGCCAAGTTCTGAACATTCAGCCAAAGCCTTTTTGATCTCAGACTGGTATAAAAAATGTAAATGTTTACAACTTTCGATTTGAATAAATTAGACTTTAGGAATGCGGAATACACAAAACATGTGTCCTGATCGATCCCATTTGAAGGAATCTACAGCAGTGTTGGACCAAGTGCTACAAATTGTGCTCAGTTGACTGAAAGTATAGTAATATCTTGACATCAGACCTTTGTGGTTAAATAATACACATCAGTGTATTAGAGATACAATTTCCCCCCCAAGAAATCTTGTACAGTAAAATATTAAAATTCTTACTTTTGCTGACAGACTTCCTTATGATTGACCAGCTTTGAATAGCACAAAAAGATCATGCAATTTGTATTTTCTTTCTCCTTACTGTTCATTTCTGTCTCAAATATTGTATGAACAAATATAGAATACAGTACATAGACTTGCTGTTGTAAAAAAAACCTTACATTATTTGTCCGTCTTTCTTTCATTAAAGCCAATATCACTCTAAAGCCAATATCACTCCCACATAATGCAGTGACATCTAAAAATTTAGACATCATTATTAGCTACATCTTTGCTTCTAGCAAATAATGTCATAGTGTATAAAAATACTAAAAAGCAATAAACAAGTTTTAAATTAAATGTCAGGTTGTCAGAAATTATGAGGGTATCCCTTTTTAGCTTTATTTAGTTTGTCACACAAATAGAAAGTTTTATCTGTAGATGGTACTTTAATATGCAGATCATCTGGATGGTTTCTTTTTTTGCTGAGATGTTTTGTCCTTCATCCAAAGGACTTCTTCAGTCCAGGGAGCCACAAACAAACTGAAGTCTTTTTCAACACTTGTTCTTCTCAAGGGCGGACGTCTCCTCTCGGTCTCCGTTTTGCTTTGCTCTGACTTGTCTGTGAAACTGCTTGAGAGACTCTCTTCTACAACATCTTCCGAATCATAACTATGGACTTGGATTTGGTCAGTTGGTCCCTCAACACAAATGATAACATTTCTTTGAAGAGAAGACAGGCTTTAGGTGAGCCAATTTGCCCTGTTGGCATGCACACAGCTGGATATCTCATCGACTTGGAAGACTTGATAATGTGTCTATCTCTGCTGTCATCTGTGGATCTTAAGGACACATGTTTAATTGGATTTATGATAACTGGTTCCTGCTTTTTGTATTCGGCTGGTTCCTGGTCTATTAACAAACAAGGAAGTCATCTGCAGCAATCTGGACCTGGTCAGGCTGCCTGCTGTATATGATGGCTTGGTTCAAGTCTCGAGCACCCAGACTTTTGGCAGAATGGATCAGATCTCGGGAATTATTCTCAGGCACGTTCCATTGTTTATTTTTTCTTCTTCTTTTGGCTTCTCCCTTCATCAGGGATCACCTCAGCGAACTAGTCGCACAAAGATTTGGCAATTGTTTTTACGCCGGATGCCCTTCCTGACACAACCACAGACCACCGAGCTACCACAGCCCTCTGTGTGGAGCAGAGAACTGATATCTAGGGTTCCCGGGGTAGCAGATGGGGTGGGTTAAGGGCCTTGCTCAAGGGCCCAGAGTGGGGCAGATGAGGGTGGAGACAGGTGTGACTGCTTCACTTATCCCACCCACATTTTTGATGTTGTCAGTACCGGGGCTTGAACCGGCGATCTTCCGATCACAAGCTCACCCCTCCCAACCTAGCCTGGCCCTCGCCTTCCTGCACAGCTCCGCTCAATTCTCATTTCCCTTCACTGCACAGTCTGGGACTTCTCTCATAGACAACGATTTCTCCGGTAGATTTTTGACCGGACCAATCAGAGAACAGAAGGGGCGGAGTTTTTGGCCCCTAACCCACGCCCCCACCTGTCCCAGCGCAGCCAGCGAGCATTCGCATGTTCTCATTCAAAGCGATGCAAAGCGATGCAGGACTGTTTTATATGTGACACAAATTTATTAATTTCCCCTTCTTAATCCCTTATCTGGAGTTTTCTTTTGTTTTTTTCCCCAAAAGTCAAGTAATCGCTCCCTCCTCCTTCTCCTCCTCACCCTCCGCTGAGTGAAATGAACAAGGAAATGCCTCAGGTTGTCACGAGAGAATTAAAGTCAGGTTTTACGTTGCTGCCCGAGTCCCATCAGATTTCCTGGTCTTCTGGTGTGTTGGACCAGCGCTCCATGGTTTTATTTTATTTTATTAGGACGTTTTATTAACATATAAACACAGAATATCCAAAGGCAGCGAGAGAAAATTCAGCAGGAGGCGGAGCTGAAGTCAAGTTCAGAAGACCACGGGGGAGCGCGCAGCCAACGAGCATTCGCATGTTCTCATTCAAAGCGATGCAGGACTGTTTTATATGTGACACAAATTTATTAATTTCCCCTTCTTAATCCCTTATCTGGAGTTTTCTTTTCTTTTTTTTTTTGCCAAAAGTAAGTGATCATCGCTCCCTCCTCCTCCTCCTCCTCTCCCTCCGCTGAGTGAAAGGAAATGCCTCAGGTTGTCACGAGAGATTTAAACTCGGGTTTTAAGTTGCTGCCCGAGTCCCATCAGATTTCCTGGTCTTCTGGTGTGTTGGACCAGCGATCCATGGTTTTATTTTATTTTATTAGGACGTTTTATTAACATATAAACACAGAATGCAACGGAGCGAGAGAAAATTCAGCAGGAGGCGGAGCTGAAGTCAAGTTCAGCAGACCACGGGGGAGCAGCCATCAGCAGAGGCCACGCCTCCAGCAAGAATTGGTTGTCAATGGAGAAAGTCCAGACCCTTGTCTGAAGCGAAGTGAAGGACAAGGGTCTGGTTTTAACCAGGCTACTCCCAACCATTCTTCTGAGGAATTTCCATGGACTTTTCAGAGGAGCAAGATGAATAAACATTCTGTCCTCATTTCAGGACTCTGGATTCGTCTCTGGTTGTCTTTGGCACCACCCGAGTGTGTACAGATCTCTCCAGAGGGAACTATATGAACTGAGTGATTTTATCTGAACTCTGCAGTGCCTCTGTGTGTTGTCTGTGGCTGCTCACCGCCTTTGCGTCCCCCCTGCCCATCCTCTGCGTAATGTCGGCATCATTATGTGCTCATGCGCAATATTTTTTTTTCATTAACACATTTTTGACCTTCAAACAGAGGTCAAAAGTGTGTTAGAATTTTTTTTTGTCTCCAAACCCTATGTGTCATTTTTCACCACTTATTGTCTGTCCAAACAGGTCTCACTTGTAAATGAGTCTTCGAGGCTCAATGTAACTTATCTGTTAAAATAAAGGTTGGATGAATTAATGAAAAGTCCCATAAGCACCAACTGGTGGTGGAAAAAACAGTTTGCTGGTGATAAAAGATGGTTTCTGAGGCCTGCCCTCTCCCACAGCAACTCATCTAAGGCAGCCATATAAAAAAGTTTTTAACCGGGATTTGAAAACTGAGAGGGAGGGGGCCTGTTTGATGAGCAGCGGCGTCTTGGGCCTGCTACAGAGAACGCCCTGTCACCCCTGCGCTTAAGGCGAGTTTCTGGAACTATTAAGAGTACCTGATCCTCTGACCTCAAAGCACGTGGAGGGACATATGGGTGAATCAGATCCGAGAGATAGGCGGGGGCGAGACTGTTCAGCGATTTATTGCTGGCTCTGTACTGTACCTGGATTACTGAACATGAACTTTGGCGTTTAATATGCAGATTACACAATACGTCTTGCATACAGGCAGCATGCACGAGTCCAAGTGTTACTAATAATATTAATGATGTCTTTGTTTTGGAGTACTAATACTGTAATGTTTAACACTGTAGCGAGCCAGAAAAAAACAATGCAGAAAAGAAAAGCAGTTAATTGGATTTTAGCCCTTTGAAATATATAATAATTTACATTAGAAAGTGAATAGTGACAAAATACAGTATCTGTTATTGTTTATTGTATAGCCATTGTTAACACTAGCTACTTTTAATTTCATATTTTTAAAATGAACAACTACAATTCATTCAACCTTTATTTATACAGGCTAGCCTCATTGAGCCACAGGGACTCATTTACAAGAGGGACCTGTCTCACTCTAGCCTGGCCCTCGCCTTCCTGCACAGCTCCGCTCAATTCTCATTTCCCTTCACTGCACAGTCTGGGACTTCTCTCATTAACAACCATTTCTCCGGTAGATTTTTGTTCGGACCAATCAGAGAACAGAAGGGACGGAGTTTTGGACCCTAACCCACGCCCCCACCTGTCCCAGCGCGCAGAGCCCTATAAAAGGGCTCTGCCAGCGCGCAGTCAGCGAGCACCGGCATGTTCTCATTCAAAGCGATGCAAAGCGATGCAGAACTGTTTTATATGTGACACAAATTTATTAATTTCCCCTTCTTAATCCCTTATCTGGAGTTTTCTTTTGTTTTTTGGGCCAAAAGTCAAGTGATCGCTCGCGCCCTCCTCCTTCTCTCCCTCCGCTGAAATGAACAAGGAAATGGCTGTCACGAGAATTAAACTCGGGTTTTACGTTGCTGACCGAGTCCCATCAGATGTTCTGGTCTTCTGGTGAGCTGGACCAGCGATCCATGGTTTTATTGTATTTTATTAAAACGTTTTATTAACATATAAACACAGAATTTCCAGCGCGGCAGCCGGCAGCAAGAGAAAAGCTGCTGCAGGAGGCGGAGCAGTTGTCAAGTTCACCAGAGCACGGGGAGCAGCCATATATGGCTCTGAGGGGAGGGAGCAGAATGCTTTTCCTGTTCAAAATATCCAATGGTTTTGTTCCTCAGCAGAGCCCACGCCTCCAGCAAGAATCGTTTTAAAA
>JBBPBX010051008.1:0-24745 GCA_038048925.1 Garcialebias charrua | reverse complement strand
CACCAACTCAGTTTTCACTCCTGCATCTGCTTTATCTCTTTTCTTAAACATTGTACAGCCTTTTTCTCCAAAACCCTGCTACTCGCAGCGCCAAAATGTCTTATGATATTTTATTTTAAATGTGCAGGACTCGGGAAAAAGGTCGGTACAATGAAAACACACTCTCAGAACTGTGTACTTCAGTATGCTTTAATAAAAAGTTGCCACAGATACAATGAAACTCTGCAAAGCATAAAAATGCTCAAAACAACACATACTGTTATTTGCTAGGGTTAAGCATCAATTTTAAACCCCGCCACGAACAACAGAAAAAGCCTCAAGCTTTCACACACACTCAGAAAAAGGCATTGAAATAAAAAGATCAGAATCCCTCACCGTTGATACAAACGAGGAGGCCGCTTCGTTCAGTGGGAGATATTTTCTTCAATGCAAAACCGGGCGTTGATCAGACCCTCGGTAGACCTCGGAAATCCATCCGAGCGCCTCCTTATTTTATACCTTTGAGGTGTGTGAATGTGTATGCATGGTGCGTGTGCGTGCGTGTCTATAATGACTTCACTCTCTCATCTTAATACAAACATGTTTTTGTGTGAGTCGGTGCAAGGCACGGGTGAGGGATAACATTTGTTACTTTGATTAGACTGTTGCAACTTTTGCCAATAAAAACAAAGTTATATGTGAAAAAGAGCAGGGCCCTTGCCCCTCCACATAGTCAGTGTCTTCAAAGCAAAAACTGCCTCACTAAAAAGTCAGCCTGACACTAAGTATATGGTCAGTTTTAATTAATACACTTAAATTTGATAAAATAGTCAGAAAGCATAATATTTCTCTGTTTTATCTCACTCTTCACCCTCAGCACTGGCTCTCCTCAAGGATATGTGCTGAGCCCTCTTCTGTTCACACTGCTCACATATGATTGTACAGCCACACATCCAGGCTGTCATATTGTTAAGTTTGCAGATGATACAGCGGTGGTGGGATGCATCACAAACAATGATGAGTCCAGCTACAGACAGGAGGTGGAACACCTGGAGAGCTGGTGCAAAGAGAATAATCTTCACATGAATGTGAAGAAGACAAAGGAGATGATTGTGGACTTCAGAAGGAACAAACACACCCATGCCCCACTGAACATAGGTGGATCTGCGGTGGAAGTGGTCTCCAGCTACAAATACTTGGGTGTACACTTGAATGATAACCTCAGCTGGAGCAACAACACCACCAGCCTGATCAAGAAAGGTCATCAGAGACTCTACTTCCTCAGACGGCTGAGACGAGCTGGTCTGAGCAGCCCAGTTCTCACCTCCTTCTACAGGTGTGCAGTGGAGAGCATCCTGTGCTCCAGCATCAATGTGTGGCATGGAGGCTGCACAGTTGCAGAGAGGAAAGCTCTACAGAGAGTGGTGAAGGCTGCACAGAAGTCTGTTGGAGTCAGTCTCCCCACCATCACAGACATTTACACCTCCAGATGCAGGAAAAGAGCCACCTGCATCATGAAAGACCTCACTCACCCAGCACACTCACTCTTTGCCCCACTCCCCTCAGGACGGAGGTTGAGGAGCATCAAATGTAGAACCACTAGACCAGGGGTGTCAAACTCATTTTGATCTGGGGGCCGCATACAGCTTAATCTGATCTCAAGGGGGCCAGACCAGAATAGTACTCATTCCAAAAGTCCACTTTTTTTCTTTGTATTAGTGCAAAGAATAAATAAATTATAAAAATATTAACATTAAATTAATTGTCCTTTTACACTTTTACTCAGTTTAACATTTAAGTGCATTACACATTAAAAAACTGATCAGTGATTGCACGTTTTAAAACATTTATTCAACAAACTGTTTTGTTAAATACCCTGATGCATGCTCAATAATCCAGGTAGAAAAATCTAAAAAAGCTAAGTCTGGGCCTCTGGACATAAAAAAAACAGTTTTGTTAAAACACTTTCCTGCATGTTAAAAATGCATCAAAATTTAGAAATGAATGAATTTTAAATCCATTTTCCACATCTAGGAAGCAACTGTGAACCCATAAATTGAGCTTTGAGCGTAGCTGTTTTATTAATGTTTGTTAGTGAAAACTTGCTCACAGGTAGGTAGTCCCAAACATGGACATTTTTGCAGCCAGTGCTGTCAGTTTAGGATAGTAAGAGATACTTGTAAAATGTTTCCAAGCCCACAGAGGCAAATTTGTCCTTCAATTGTACATCACACTGCAAATAAATGATTTCAACATGTCACAGCACATCAGACACTCTGATGGTGAGAGAAAAACTGCAAATTCTGTCTTGAGTTTGCCTTTGTGGCGGTGCTGACACGACTGTGGCTTCGTGCACTCGGCCCATCTTGTGTGCGTAATTTCAATCATGTGCCCTGACAATAAAGATATATTCTATCCTTCTAAAGACCTGAAATCGTTTCTCAAACTCCCTCAACAACCCTGAAATCTTGTTTTTGTGCTGTTTCACATCAGGATGAATGCTTGCTGTGCACATGAAGACAGGAAAAATGAGCAGAGCCTCCGCTTGCTATCTGCTGCGTCTTTCATACTAAAACACAGCGCCCCTGGATCCTAGAGGCACCCGGTTTGAGTAGGACAACATAGGAACTGACTAAAACACAGCGCCTCTATAGCGGACAACATAGGAACTGCAGATTATTTAGAAAATAGCGTTTATTCTTTTTTTTTTAATAATTCAGATTCATCCGCGTGCTGACTAAAACCCCCTGGCGGGCCGGATGCGGACCGCGGGCCGGGTCTTTGACACCCCTGCACTAGACTGAGGAACAGCTTCTACCCTGAGGCTGTTAGACTCATGAATAAATAAATAATAAGAATAAACACTGCAAAATATCACATCATGCTGATGCTGATCTGTTTTCTTGTTGCTGTGTTCATCTGTGACCATCTGCTCATACAGACTCATGTTCGTGCTGCTGTTTATAATGATGTTTTTCCACTACATTAGGGCTTAGTGTATTACTAGTTGATGTTTTTCTTAGTTAATTCTAGATGTTATTACTGTTTTTCTCTTGCATTTGTTGTTGGATGTAACTGGGACCTCGTGTACATAATCTCGTTTTCATCACATGTACCACATGTGGTGCAAATGACAATAAAGACTCTCTGACTCTGACTCTCTCTGACTTTCGGGATCACCAGTGCGCCAGAGATTTTTCAAAGGAAAATGGCAGAGACTCTGGTAGGACTAGAAGGGACAGAAGTCTACATGGACAATATCCTCATCCACGGAGAAACTGAGGAGATCCATGACCAACGATTAGACAAAGCTCTGAAAGTCATCGAGGAGGCAGGCCTCAAGCTAAACGAACGTAAGTGCAAGTTCAGACAAGCTCAGGTTCGTTTTCTAGGTCACATTTTCGACGGGGATGGTGTCCGACCCAACCCAGAAAAGGTAACAGGCATCGAGAACTTTCCCCAGCCAAACAACACAACAGAACTGAAAAGATTTCTGGGTATGGTGAACTATCTGGCAAAATATGCTCCAGAACTGTCCACAGTGGGTGAGCCACTCTATGCACTGCTAAAAAGAGACACAGAGTGGTTGTGGGAGCATGCACAACAAGAGGCTTTTCAGAAGCTCAAAGCCCTGCTGGCGGCAGCCCCAGTTCTAGCTTTCTACGACGTCAACAAACCAACAGCCGTGTCAGCTGATGCTAGCAGCTACGGACTAGGCGCTGTTCTTCTCCAGCAACATAAAGACCAGTGGAAACCCATAGCCTACGCGTCCAGAAGACTGAGTGACGCCGAGACGAGGTATGCTCAAATTGAAAAAGAGTGCTTAGCCGACGTCTGGACGTGTGAAAGATTCGACAAGTACCTGTTTGGACTCGACAACTTCAGAATAATTACTGACCATAAGCCCTTAGTGCCCCTTATTAACAGTAAAGACTTGGACAATGTTCCAGTGAGATGTCAGAGGCTGTTGATGAGACTTATGAGGTTTAACGCTGTAGCTGAATATGCACCAGGGAAAACCTTAGCAGTGGCGGACGCTCTATCCAGAGGTCCAGAGCAGCGTTATGGAGACAGTGCGTTACAGGTAGTCCCCGACTTACGAGCGAGTTCCGTTCCTCCGAGGCGCTCGTAAAGCGAAAATTCGTAACTTGGAACGGCCGCCACGTGTCTCGTAAGTCCGGAATTTCGCTCGTAAGTTGGAACGGTTTTGCTAGCGCGACTACAAACACTCGTTTTTCATCGAAAAACTGCTTACGAGTGCATAAAAATGATCGGAAACGTGTGTCCACATGTTTAGCTAACGAACTGTGGTGAAAAAACACAGAAAAACTCGGTATTTTTTGCGTTTTTTCCAAAAATTCGCCAGCTCGTAAGTCCGGAACCTCGTAGGTCAGAGCGCTCGTAAGTCAGGGACTACCTGTACAAGATGAAGTAGCAGCACACATAGACTCTGTTGTTAGTCAGGTGCCAGCCACACCACAGAAGATCACAGAGATAAAACACAGAACAGCTAGTGACGCACAGCTCCAGACTGTGTGCAGTTTCATTAGGTCAGGTTGGCCTGAGTACATTGACAAAGTTCCAGAGTCAGTGAGGGATTTTTACCAGGTCAGAGGAGAGTTGTCTGAGCTAGATGGCTTAGTTGTGAGAGGGAACCGCATAGTAATCCCTGCGAGCATGAGGGAGGAGGTTCTAGAGAGGATTCATGATGGGCACCAAGGTTTAAGTAAGTGTAGAGAGAGAGCACTTCAATCAGTCTGGTGGCCCAAGATGAGACATGACATTATCACTAAAGTTCAACAGTGTTCCTTTTGTGTAGAGAACAGAAATACACACAGGAAAGAGCCTTTGATTTCAACAGAACTACCATCTAGACCGTGGCAGAAAGTGGCAGTAGACCTATGTGAGTTTAAAAAGCAGAACTACTTGGTTGTATCTGATTACTTTTCTAGATTTCTGGAGATTTTACATCTACCGACTACTACGAGCAGCCAAGTTGTTACCAGGCTTAAAGCTACTTTTGCACGTTATGGTATTCCAGAGGTGTTAGTGAGTGATAACGGTCCGCAGCTGGCTTCTACAGAGATGAGGGAGTTTAGTAGAGCTTATGACTTTTCTCACGTCACATCAAGCCCCCACTTTCCCCAAAGTAATGGCCACGCGGAGAGGGCTGTTCAGATTGCAAAGAGCATTCTACGCCAGGATGACCCCGCCCTCGCTCTGATGACATACAGAGCCACACCCAACACTTCTACAGGAGCCAGTCCAGCTGAACTGTTAATGGGCAGGAAAATCAGGACGACTCTGCCCACCCTGCAGGACAATCTGAAACCTGGATGGCCTGACATGAATAAAATTCAACAAACTGATGACTCAGCTAAACAAAAACAGGCATATTTCTACAATTGCCGCAATGGAGTGCGACACCTACCACCACTGAGCCCAGGGGACTCGGTGTTCACAAAATTGGATGGACAGAAACAGTGGACAAATCCTGCTGTGGTCCAAAACACAAGCTCCACACCCAGATCTTATATTGTGGAGACAGCATAGGGGGAGCGATACAGAAGGAACAGGCGCCACCTGTTGGCAAATCCCAGCCACCTCACATCAGTCGACAGTGGTCCTGATGAAACCACTTCAAAGGAAGACACAGACACGGGATGGACAGAAGAACCAGTGATACCAGGTTCTGTCACACAAGACACTCATTGAAGGTTCTAGAACCACTCGTTCCGGCAGAGTGAGCAAACCACCGATCAAACTTAATCTGTAGTCAAATGTATTTAAAGGATTTGACAAGAGAGAAGCAGATTTTTTTGTTGTAATGACAGTTGTCTTTAATTGTAATGGTTTGTATGCACCAACTACACGGGTTGTGACTTTAATTTTGTATTTTGGTTACAAGAGTCAACATGAAAATGTGTTCTCATTGTTTCAGGGAGGATGGTGGACTGGAAATTGTTTATTACAGTTAAATTGACTTTCTGTTACTTGTGAGCTCAGAAAATATTAGTATTCAGTTACATATGCGTTCTCTTTTAAGGAGGGAGATGTAATGAATGGTATATAAGTGTACTGTCACTTTAAGAGTGCGTGCGCAAAGCATGCTGGGTACTGCTGTTAGGGGCTTTCCCGAGCGGGGAACAAGCAGTCTTTGTTCAGTCTTGGTTCAATAAAGTACGTGGTGTGAAGACGACCTGCATCCTCTTCGTCATCTATTTTATGTACCAGAAAGTACATTACACACTCAACTTGTCCTGGTCCTTCAGTTAGATTTGCATTTCCTGCAGCAAAGTCACTCTCAGAGGGGTCTTCTTCATTTTCACATACGGCATTTTTGGCTTTGTGATTTTTTTATTTGTTTTTTTCCAGCTTGAACAGTTACGCTTTATGTGTCCTTTGTCACACTTGTAACATCTCCATGAACTCTGTCGTTCAGCTCCCACTACTTTTGAATGGCCCTGCATTTCTCTGTGAACTTGTGTTGACATGTCTGATGCACCACCTGATGTAGCAGCACTGTAGTCATCATTAACATTGACTCTTTTTTGCTCTTCATTGATTAATGCTTGCTGAACAAACTGCAATGTCAAACTGTCCATCTTCATTTCGAGCGCGGTGACAATCGTAGCATAGCTTGGTGGTAATTGCTACCCAGGAGTGTTACAATCTGATCTTCTTCAATTACAGCACCTATTGCTCTTAGATGATCAGTCAGTTTCTTCATTCGTTTTAAATGGTCATTTAAACTTTCCTTTTCTTTCATTTCACATCTGAAATATTTCTTCTTCAAGAATAGCTTATTAGCTAAAGTGTCTCTCTCAAAATGTCCTTTTAGCATGTCCCAAGCCTCTTTTGGAGTTTGGCAGCTTGTTATTAAATACAACTGGGGTGTACTTACATTTAGCACTAACATGGAAAATTCTTTTTCTCTCCGTCTCTCGAATTCTGCCCGAGCTTGTGCGTTAGCATCCGGAGTTAGCATATCCGTCTCCGTTAGCATGCCCCATAGTCTTTTAGCTTTTAGCAAATGCTCCATCTGAAAATTCCACGTTGCCCAGTTCTCTGGTCCGCTCAGCTCATCAATAAGCGGCTTATCATCCATTGTGAATCCCACAATTCCGTTTATCCGACTCAAAAACTTCACTTACAGAACTTTTTAGCGACGATCTGGGCCCATAACCTGAAGAGAAACCAGAGTTTCAATGTGCGTTCATTTATTATTTTTTTGAACGGCCCAATACAACTGCAGTACACAGAAGATACAGCAGATGGCAGCATAACATGCTCTCCCATTAACAACCATTGAACAAATTACGGCTTCATATTTCAACACTTTCTTTACATATCTATGTGTATGTCAAAGATGGGTGGCAGACAGGACGTGGATCATGACAGTGTACAGTAGTTCAGCATTTTTGAACTTCTGCGTGATTCGCTCAGTAAAATGGGTGACATGGTGTTTTGGTCAAGGTCAAGGATGTTAATGTTGGACCATGTGTGTGAGTTGCCAGAGTTTTCTCCCTCTCTCACCATCCTGCATGTGCAGCTGAGGTCTCTGAGCCCAGAGCTGATAAGTGTATTAAATCAAATGTTGCACACTGCACGCCCGGGGCAGATTCTCACCACCAGCTCCAATGACCTGTGAGTCTGCTCTTGCAGGTAAAACCGTAAAAAATCTACTTGTGTCCTCGAGTGTGGCTTTTTTGAGTAAAAGGATATTTTTATTTAATAGACTCCCTGCCATGCCAACGTACAGTGGTGCCCTTGAGCAAGGCATGGTTTCCCTGGCTGCTCCCCGGGCACTTTCAGAGCTGCTGCTGCTCCACTCGGTCTCATGCGTCACGGCTCGGCTCATAAGATGACGACAGTCAGTCTCGTAGCTCGTTTCTATCACAGCGTGGTCTCCTCACCTGAACATGGCTCATTATCACCATGTTGGAGTTTGTCAGATTATTATTGAAATCGTTTCTGTCCTCGGTGTTCAGAGCAGGTGAAAGTCGCATGAAAAGCTCAAGCATTCTTTGAAAAATTGCATGTTGCCTTCAACCTTCTGTGCACAGTTTTAGACTCAAATCATCTTCTGCTGAGAAATGAAGGAGTTCCTTTGGTCCCTCCAGAGCTGATGTGTTGTGACTCCATATCCACATCATGGCTACGTAGGAGAAGGATCCGGGTACTGACATGGCCAGCCTGCAGCCAGATCTTTCACCCATAGAGAACATTTGGTGCATCATAAAGAGGAAGGTGCGACAAAGAAGGCCCAAGACGATTGAACAGTTAGAGGCCTGTATTAGACATGTGCCGGCGGAAATTGTGCTACTGTTGGTCGAAGACCCAGAGGAGGGAAACGTGTCAGGAGACAGAGGGAGAGGAGGAAAGTGAAGAATGTAGGACTGAGGGTTGCAACTCTAAATGTGGGGACAATGACAGGCAAAGGTAGAGAGCTGGCTGACATGATGCAGAGAAGGAAGGTAGATGTTTTATGTGTCCAAGAGACCAAGTGGAAGGGCAGCAAGGCTCGCAGTATTGGAGCAGGGTTCAAACTGTTTTACCATGGTGTGGATAGAAAGAGAAATGGAGTAGGGGTGGTCCTGAAGGAGGAGTTGGCAAAGAATGTAGTAGAGGTGAAGAGAGTGTCAGATAGGGTGATGTGTCTGAAGGTAGAAGTAGAAGGTCTGATGCTAAACATAGTCAGTGGTTATGCTCCACAGGTTGGATGTGATGGGGAGGAGAAAGATAAATTTTGGAAAGATTTGGATGAAGTGATAGAGAGTATTCCCAGGGAGGAAAGAGTGGTGATTGGAGCAGACCTGAATGGACATGTTGGTGAAGGAAACAGAGGGATGAGGAAGTGATGGGTAGGTTTGGTGTCAAGGAAAGAAACCAGGAAGGACAGATGGTGGTGGATTTTACCAAGAGAATGGAAATGGCTATAGTCAATACCTATTTCCAAAAGAGGGAGGAACATAGAGTGACCTATAAGAGTGGAGGAAGGAGTACACAGGTCGACTACATTCTGTGTAGAAGAGGAAACCTGAGGGAGATTGGAGACTGTAAGGTTGTGGCAGGGGAGAGCGTGGCCAGACAGCATCGGATGGTTGTGTGTAGAATGACTGTTGTTGCGAAGAAGAGAAAAAGAGTAAAACCAGAGAAGAAGACCAAATGGTGGAAGCTAAAGAAGGAAGAATGTTGTGAGAAATTCAGAGACGAGCTGTTAAAGGCTCTGGGTGGTCTTCAAGACACCGCGTGATCCAGTAAAAACCATATCAAAAAGCACATTTAGTTACAATAACAAATTGAGAGACGGCAGGCAAGGAGATAGAGTCTGTGAGTAACTTCAGACAAACACAAGTTCAGCAGATGTGCAGCTGGGCGTTATCTGAGGCTGCACAGAAATCTCTGGGGGGGGGGGGAGGGGGGGGAGGGCAGCAGGTCTCTTCAGCTCCACACTCCCAGGAGAATGGCTCCCGACAGCCTTCTTTTCAAGGACATGTGCAGAAGCCAGATAATAGTCTTGTTTGTTACCCAATAGACCACAGTGTTCTTTTCCACTGCCGCCATCAAGTCTGTGGTGCTGTTTCATGGCCAAAAAAATCCAAATAATATGTGGTTCCGCTCTATGAGCCCCCATCTGTCCCTTGATTGATCCGGGGTGGCTGTAAACAAGTCCCAAAGCGCACTGCAGGTCCGCGGTGGTCCCCCACCGCTCCAAGCGAGCGATTGAGCTCATACAACAGCTGGGATGAGGAGCTCACGGCCCGGTTCAGAGAATTTTGCTGATCAGGTAGTGTCGACAGCGCGCTGATAGCTGCCGAAGCCTCCCTCAGCTTCCAGTAACAAACAACTCCGCTTACGCCAAAAAACAGAGCAGTTGCTACCAATAATCCAATAATCCACAAATCCTCCACGTCCTCGACACTTAAGACGGTCAGACACATGGGCTGCCACTGACCCCACGAGTCCAGCACGTATCCAGCCGCGTGTGTGTCGGAGGGACAGACAGCTTCTCCTGGCACGGTCCGCTTCGTGGAAAAAATCTTATCCATTGAAGAAACAGCCCAATTTATTAATTCCATATTGGTTCGAGTGAGCGCTGAAGGGTCGCAGACGAGACGAAAAGCAAGCAGGGAGTAGGAAAAACTTAGGGGAGGGAAGAGCAGAAAGATATGCGACTTGCCTTGCCGAGTGCCGGAAGAGAAAAAGTGAGTGTTGTAAGAAGAAGGGGGGATGCCACACAGTGGTAAAAATGGACTTGTCTCAACTTTTTTGGAATCCGGTTTGTAGTAGTGCTGTTTGAATGTGTGTGTGGAGGTAAATGAGGTTGCAGATAGTGTTGTAAAGAACTTTGAGTGTCTGGATTAGGCTACATGAGTCCGTTCACCATTTGATGTAGACCTCACTCTGATGGTTGGGTCATGTCTCATCGACCTGCTGCTGTCAGAAACCTCACTTCGATCTGACTTGACTTCCCTTCACTTCTCTTCATGCTTTTCCTCTGCTTCGACTCGCAGGTGTAAAAAATCTCAGCTGGCGTTGTACGCTGATGTCCACCCCCCCAAGGTGTATGAGCCCACCCAGCCAGCAGACGCTTGCGTGAGCAGCTCCTGTTCAGACATGAACTCCATGGCACCAACACGACTCCCAGAGAGCAGCGCATCAGATCCACTGCTCCTCTCCACCACCACCGCCGCATCGACGGCCTCTGTTGCTACAGCCCGTTCACCCTCCATCCCTGTGGCTCCAGGGAGACCCACAGCGCCAGTGAGGAGCGAAGAGCTTGACAACATCTTACCTGACAAACGCCGAGTTGTGACTGAGCAGTACACCAACACTACAGGTATTTAATACTGTTCAGTTTGGCACTAAACATCATTAATGTGGGATTCACTGATGGACACCCCCACCCCCCACAGATGATCAGATGCCATGTGACATATATAAAGAACTTGATGACTGTAGAAGTAGGATCCTACCCCATCAGAGGAAATATGGCTTCCAGAACACCGAGCCAAAGACGCTGTACCACTGCAACTGCACCGTCGGGTAAATAATTTATAACGAGTGACATCATGTCCTGATCGAACACTTTGATTATTGAACCAGGTCAATAAATCTGTTGCTGCTGGCAGAGAGGCCCAGACCAGTAAGAACAGAGCAGAACCTTTGGTTCTATACAAAGCTGCTTAAACACACCCGATTTTATACCTCACACACACACACACACACACACACACACGCACGCACGCACGCACACACACACATACACACACACACACCTGCATTACAACAGCTAGGACTACGTGAATTCTTCTTCTTTGTGTTTAAACATGCATCTATCCATTATCTTTTACTCGCTTCTTCCATTTTGGGTCACGGGGGTCACCGGTTCCCATGCTCAGCAATCACTGTGCGAGGGGCGGGTGACACCCTGGACAAGTCTCCATTTCCGGGAATATCCGAACACAGATCCTTCCGTATATCTATGGTTTTAGTGCAGTGCCAGTCCATCACAGGGACACAAACGAGAAAAACGAAAGTTACAAATGTAACTACAGTTCTATGGATCCCAGATGACCACCAGAGGGTGGTGCTGAAAGCACTGATTGTTCCCTTCACGCATGCACTGTTCGAGTAATTTATATCAACAACGTCACATACGTGACACAGATGAGTAATCAGAGGCTATATAGCTTAGCGTCATTGGTAGTTCCGCTCCTACAGAATCTTCTCGCATAAGCAAGGATTTTGAGTGACAGAGAAGCTCTGGCGGTCATCCTGGATTCATAGAACCGTAGTTACATTCGTTCTATTTCATCCCTCTTGACTGCCAGAGGTTAGTGCTGAAAGCACTGAATGACTAATATCAATGATGTCACAAAGAATCCTGAGCACATACCTCACTGAGAAGGCCCAGAGGACCCTTGCAGAAGAACATGGCCCAGGGGATGATGGGTGGCTATGTTAACTCTGTAGAATCAATGTCGGCTCGGCCTGGTGGCTGCCTGGTGGGGCTCGTGTCCTCTGGTCCTGTCAGGTCTGGGCCTGAGGGGTGGGCGTCCCCGGTGCCCGGGCCTCGGTGACCGGCCCTGGGGCTACGTCGGTGCAGCGGGCTCCGGCGGGGGCCTGTGAATTTGTCGCAGTTGACCCCGGGGGGTCATTGTATGTGGTCGCTGGTGGGGCTCGTCCGGTTCTTCCCCTTGGTCGGATCTGGGGAGTGGGCGAGTGGCTCGTCCTGTTCGGGTGGCCCTGGGGACTCTGGGCTCGGGGTCCTTCCTGGGGTCTTGGGCTTTGATCGCCCCTTCGTCTGCCTCGGGCTTTGGGGGGACGGATCTCTGATGCTTCACAGTCGCTACTAAATGTTCTATTGGAGGAACCTTATTCACTTATGCATGCTCACAACCACACACAAATGGATGCAGGGATGTATATGTAGATATATGCAGATATGTAGATGGGTATATAAATGAATATAAATGTATATGTATGTATACTGTATATATATTTGTAGGTATGGGTATGTTTATTTATAGAAATCTACTGCATGGTCATGAATATTATTAGTCTTTATGCATGTATGTTTCGTTACTATGTTCTGTCATTGGCTTTGCAGGATTGCGGACGTAGGTTGGGTGTGTTTGCCTTATGCTCTTTTTGTGGATAATTGTTTTTTTTGGTCTTACTTTCTTTTTTCTTTCTCTCTATAAAAAAATAAAATAAATAAATAAATAAATAGGGTACCGGTATGTCTGCGTTAGAGGTTAGAACGGAGGGCGGCACGGAGCTTCGAGAACCAAGGGCATCTGCCAAACTGGTGCTCATGTAGTTGTCGGCGGGTGTAACCTCTTGGTACCATGCAGAGAAGAGAGACTGTCATGGCTCCCCACCGCACGGCCAATGATGCCGGCATGGTAGATGATGTCGCCGTTACATACACTGTAAACGTTGAGGGAGCACGACCTTTAGGAAGGAGAGGCTGGAGAAACTCTAGATGGCGGGTACTGTACAAGAGACTGGATCCTCATTGGTCAGACACCATGGGGAAAAACAGATGCCGTCTGTTTCCATCCTGCTGACGAGTAGAGGGTGCCCTGGCGCCCAGGATGGTGCATCTGACAGGGTTTGAAACTCCAGTCAGCTGCTGTTCTAGCCTTTCAGTGGCCACTCCCATGGCCGAAGACGTTGAGGACTGGGGTGGCATATTAGCCCCCCGACCAAACAAAAGAAAGTGGTGGAAAGGAGCCGACTGATAACTGGAATATGCCCCCCACCCCTGAGCGGATGGGTGAGCTCTCATGGAAGGTGAATGCAAAACCATCCAAGAAAAGTGTTAGTTAGAAAAGGATCAGGCAGCTCTACTCCAAGTTGATGTTAAAGGTCCACCGACATGATTTGTTTACTATTCATAAAATTGCTCAAAAAAAATATATTTTATCATTGGGGGCTGCCATTGCATGTAAATGCATGGAAGCCACCTCACCTATTGTTATTGTGCTCGAACGTGTGTCTACATTGTCGTCGAGCGTTAATGCGGCCCGAACCACAATGTCTACCCCCACAAAAGTTATATCAAAACGACTGGCTCGGCCCCCTGATGTGTGCTATTACTTTTATTGGCATTTCGAGTTACCATGGCAACGTAATTTGCGAACAAAGACGTAATGAATCTCCAAATCCAGGAACTAGTTGGTTACTGCCCACTTATTATTCTACACCAGAAAAAGTTATCTTTTTCAACTTTAATACGGACCGAACCACAAAGTGAACCCCCACAAAAGTTATATCAAAACGACCGGCCCGACTCAGAGATGTGTGCTATTACTTTTCTAAGCAATCGGAGTTACCATGGCGATGTATTTTGCTAACAAAGTTGCCATATTTCCCCATTGAAAATGAATGGGAGAACACAGTCCTCACACAAACTGCTGCTGTCAAGTCACATGATTTAGAATCTGATGAAAACATACTCACTGTTGGTACTGTTTGAAACTCATAGAAAGTATTTATCAAATGTATCTCTAGAACTGATTAACATTTGGAGCCATTTGGATTCAAGATGTCTGGCAACAGCCTGGCAGCCCCCAATAGTTTGGACCGCAATAGTTTTAGACCGCAGTTTAAAATGGCACTATGGCTCTGCAGACATTGCACATTGCTGTCTTGCTGTGTTTAGTGTAAAATACTTCCACACAGCGAACATGTTACCATGAAAAGTTGGCTAGCTGTTAGCTACAGTGCTACTCACTCAATCCACACACTGTAGCTGGCTGTAAACTATGAAATGGATTTCCTGAATGTGAGGTGGGTCTTATGTTTATGTTTATTAAATTTGTTCATTTTTTACAAAAGAAACAATACAAGACAATCTCATAAATGATAGTGTACAAAATGTAAAAAAAATGAAAGGTAGCAGAAAGAAGAATAAATCTTATTATATCTGCCCCTTACTTCCAACAATCAGATTAAACAACAATAATCAACCATGTAAACAATAATAATCTTCAACCAACTTTTTCCAACAATCAGATTAAACAATAATAATCTTCAACCAACAGTACAAAATGACTAACTCTTTCTAATTTTCTAACTAATACAATACACATTACGCTATTTCATATATTTTTAACACATTTGTTTTGATCATTTTTTTAAATGTAAACATTGACTTGGCATTTTTAACTACATTCTCCAAGCCATTCCATAATCTAATTCCCTGGATTGAGGTAGAACGTCCCTTCAAACTAGTTCTGAATTGTGGTTTTACAAACAACTCTGTCCCCTTAAGATTATAACAACTTTGTCTTTTAACAAAGTGCATTTGGATATTTAAAGGTAATGCATTATTTTGAGCTCTATACATAACTGATAAAATATTATAGTCTACCAAATCATGGAACTTCAATAACTTCAGTTGATAAAATAATGTACTTGATGGATGACGGTAATGCTTTCTAGTGATAATTCTTACAGCTCTTTTCTGTAATACAAAAATAGGCTTTGTGATTGTTTTACACGCATTCCCCCAAACATCAATACAATAGATTAAGTGTGGAACAATGATTGTGTTATACAACAAATACAGAGCTTTATCATTCAATAGGTCTCTGACTTTGTACAGTACTGCAATCGATTTAGCTATTTTTATTCTTACAGAATTTATGTGTTGTTTCCATGTCAGTTTGTCATCAATGATAACACCCAAAAACTTCACCTCACTCACTCTACAAATCTCAACACCCTCAATTTTGAGTGGAACATCAACAGTTTTCTTTTTATTACTGAATATCATGTAATTAGTTTTTTCTAGATTTAATGATAATTTATTTATTTTAAACCAAGTTTGTATCTTGACAAATTCTGTCTTTATCAATTCCAACATTTGTTCTATATCTTCACCTAAACAGAAAAAAGTGGTATCATCAGCAAAAAGTACACATTTAAGGAGTCCTGACACATTTACCAAGTCATTCACATATAAAATAAAAAGCTTTGGTCCAAGTACAGAGCCTTGGGGAACTCCACATGTGATATTACATGTAAATGCATGGAAGCCACCTATTGTTATTGTGCTCGAACGTGTGTCTACATTGTCGTCGAGCGTTAATGCGGCCCGAACCACAATGTCTACCCCCACAAAAGTTATATCAAAACGACTGGCTCGGCCCCCTGATGTGTGCTATTACTTTTATTGGCATTTCGAGTTACCATGGCAACGTAATTTGCGAACAAAGACGTAATGAATCTCCAAATCCAGGAACTAGTTGGTTACTGCCCACTTATTATTCTACACCAGAAAAAGTTATCTTTTTCAACTTTAATACGGACCGAACCACAAAGTGAACCCCCACAAAAGTTATATCAAAACGACCGGCCCGACTCAGAGATGTGTGCTATTACTTTTCTAAGCAATCGGAGTTACCATGGCGATGTATTTTGCTAACAAAGTTGCCATATTTCCCCATTGAAAATGAATGGGAGAACACTCCTCACACAAACTGCTGCTGTCAAGTCACATGATTTAGAATCTGATGAAAACATACTCACTGTTGGTACTGTTTGAAACTCATAGAAAGTATTTATCAAATGTATCTCTAGAACTGATTAACATTTGGAGCCATTTTGATTCAAGATGTCTGGCAACAGCCTGGCAGCCCCCGTCAAAGTTTCTCCGGAACTTTCTAGTTTAAATATGTTCCTTTATGCAAACAAAATGATAAATCACTTTAATTTTGCTTTAAAAGTGATTTTGAACTTCAAACCGTGTTTATTCATGGGAAATCTGATTACACCCGAACGCACCATCTGTGATGTCACACCGGGCAGAGCTCTGGGCTTGTCACAGTGCGCAGGTATGAGCAGCTCGACATGAAGGTAAGTCTGATACAGCATCAGACCTAAATTAGATCCTGTTGTTTCTTGTTCCATCACCCAAACTATTTTCTGCTTCCCAAAATGAAGACAAATAACTCAAATCTTCACATAGATTGATAAATTCGTCGGGTTTTAAATGGTCCGCTATTAAAGAGACCAGAGCCCTCTGCCCAGTGTTACGTCACAGATGGTGCGTTCGTGTGTAATTGGATTTCCCATGATTAAACACGGCTTGAAGTTCAAAATCACTTTTAAAGCAAAATTAAAGTGATTTAGCATTTTCTTTGCAAAAATGAACATATTTAAATGATAAAAGATGTATATTTTGAGCAATTTTATGAAAATTAAAAAATCATGTCAGTGGGGCTTTAAGGCCCAACTAGACACCTGGGTGAGAAGGCGAGTCGTGTCGCGAAAGGCACAGGCCCGAGACAGGGTGCAGAGAAGCCAATCGTCCAAGTTCGGCAGAACCTTCACTCCGAAGGCCTGTAGGAGAGAGGGCTGTCTTCACGCACTGAGTGAACACCCTGAAGGAAAGGGAAAGCTCAAATGAGAGTTACCCGGAGCTGCCAGTGCCCCAATAGGCAGCCCTGAGAGAGTGACGATGCTCCGCTGCAATAGGCACCTGAAAATAAGCCTCTTCAGGTCTATGGATGAGAACAATTCCTCCTACTTGACAGCTTGAAAGATCTCTGCTGTCATGAACAAGTGGGAGGGCAGTACCCTTAGGTACCAGTTGAGTCTCATCAAGAGTAAAATGGAACAAAACCCATCGTCCCTTTGCCCGAGGAAAATGGGGCAAAACCCATCGTCCCTTTGCAAGTCTCGAAACTCAGATCGGCTCCTGCCCTGGCCCTGCAGTGGCCACACCCACAGCTGAAGACGTTGAGGGTTGGGGTGGCACAGCAAACCCCCAGCTGAGACAGCAAGTGTCTCCTGGTCGGAAGACGCCATGGGACCTCCTAACATAAGCTCCACAGCAGTGGAAACCATGGTCGAGCCGGCCAACGTGGGGCCACCAGTGTGTGGCCCTCCTCTAGGACTCTGTGAAGGGTTGGCCAAATCAGAGAAAGGAGTGGGAAGGCATGTAAAAGGACCTTTGGCCAAGGATGAGCCAGCGCGTCCTGGCCTAGCTCACCAGATGCCCCAGTAAGGGAGTACTATAGGGGACAATGGGTTGACTCCTCTGTTGCAAACAGGTCCACCCCGCCTGACCAAAACGGTCCCAAATCATCCGCATTACATCGCTGTGGAGCAGGAAAGTCAAAGTCAAATACACAGAGGGCCAAAAAAACTAATTTACTACAAGCCAAGGGCCGGACTGGTTCAACGTTTATTATAAGGGGGTGATATAAGAATTGTTTTCTTCTTTCTGCACTCTTTTCATTCAGTCTTTTTTTTGTTGTTGTTGATGAATTTGTTTTATTTTGTCTCTTTTAAATTAATAAATAAATGAATTAAATTAAATATTAAATGGCTTTACATCTGCTAAGTTCATGGCATAAACCAACACAAACATGTTCCTGTTTTTAGTATTTTACATTGTTTTATAATGTAGCTGTTTATGTTTCATTTTTTAAAAATACATTTTCTTGTGATTTTTAATTAATATGCTTTTTTATGATTGTTTACTGTTTGCTGCAAGTATCAAGCTGTGAAATCCTTCATTTTCTACAGCTGATAGCTGTTGATCATTAATTATGATGAAGTTTAGCAACTTCTCAGTAAACATTTGAGCTCCGTGGCTTCAGCGGTGTGTTTTTATTGTTCAATCCGGGGCGGGCGCTCTGATTTCGGTCAGCCGCTCTCAGCTTGTCCCTCCTACGAGACGGTCAGACAGCAGGTCGGACAGGACGCAGCTGGCTGCGGTCGGTCTCCCTGTTTCGGTTCAGCGAGAGTGGCGTCGCGCTGAAGCCCCGGAACTTGAATGTCCAACGTAAAACTAACTTGACCGCAGTTTAAAATGGCACTATGGCTCTGCAGACATTGCACATTGCTGTCTTGCTGTGTTTAGTGTAAAATACTTCCACACAGCGAACATGTTACCATGAAAAGTTGGCTAGCTGTTAGCTACAGTGCTACTCACTCAATCCACACACTGTAGCTGGCTGTAAACTATGAAATGGATTTCCTGAATGTGAGGTGGGTCTTATGTTTATGTTTATTAAATTTGTTCATTTTTTACAAAAGAAACAATACAAGACAATCTCATAAATGATAGTGTACAAAATGTAAAAAAATGAAAGGTAGCAGAAAGAAGAATAAATCTTATTATATCTGCCCCTTACTTCCAACAATCAGATTAAACAACAATAATCAACCATGTAAACAATAATAATCTTCAACCAACTTTTTCCAACAATCAGATTAAACAATAATAATCTTCAACCAACAGTACAAAATGACTAACTCTTTCTAATTTTCTAACTAATACAATACACATTACGCTATTTCATATATTTTTTTAACATATTTGTTTTGATCATTTTTTTAAATGTAAACATTGACTTGGCATTTTTAACTACATTCTCCAAGCCATTCCATAATCTAATTCCCTGGATTGAGGTAGAACGTCCCTTCAAACTGGTTCTGAATTGTGGTTTTACAAACAACTCTGTCCCCTTAAGATTATAACAACTTTGTCTTAGGTAATGCATTATTTTGAGCTCTATACATAACTGATAAAATATTATAGTCTACCAAATCATGGAACTTCAATAACTTCAGTTGATAAAATAATGTACTTGATGGATGACAGTAATGTTTTCTAGTGATAATTCTTACAGCTCTTTTCTGTAATACAAAAATAGGCTTTGTGATTGTTTTACACGCATTCCCCCAAACATCAATACAATATGCTGGTGAAGATTCTCAGTCGTCCAGGACATGATAAAATCAAAAAAGGCGTTCAATACAGGATCAACTGGACTTTATTTGTTGCAGAAAACGTTTCGACTTCTGTCCAGAAGTCTTTTTCAATTCTGAATGAATGGAAGCTGTGAGAACGAGAAGTTTTATACAAGCCACGCACCAACATATGAAATTGGAAACTGAAATAACACCACAAAATACCTAACATGCCCATTCTATTTAAATTGACAAAACAACACATCACACCTGGGGGTTTGTAACACATACATGTAAATTGAAAGATCACACCTTAACAGTAGGGAACCTCCTACTGTTAAGGTGTGATCTTTCAATTTACATGTATGTGTTACAAACCCCCAGGTGTGATGTGTTGTTTTGTTTTGTCAATTTAAATAGAATGGGCATGTTAGGTATTTTGTGGTGTTATTTCAGTTTCCAATTTCATATGTTGGTGCGTGGCTTGTATAAAACTTCTCGTTCTCACAGCTTTCATTCATTCAGAATTGAAAAAGACTTCTGGACAGAAGTCGAAACGTTTTCTGCAACAAATAAAGTCCAGTTGATCCTGTATTGAACGCCTTTTTTGATCAATACAATAGATTAAGTGTGGAACAATGATTGTGTTATACAACAAATACAGAGCTTTATCATTCAATAGGTCTCTGACTTTGTACAGTACTGCAATCGATTTAGCTATTTTTATTCTTACAGAATTTATGTGTTGTTTCCATGTCAGTTTGTCATCAATGATAACACCCAAAAACTTCACCTCATTCACTCTACAAATCTCAACATCCTCAATTTTGAGTGGAACATCAACAGTTTTCTTTTTATTACCGAATATCATGTAATTAGTTTTTTCTAGATTTAATGATAATTTATTTATTTTAAACCAAGTTTGTATCTTGACAAATTCTGTCTTTATCAATTCCAACATTTGTTCTATATCTTCACCTAAACAGAAAAAAGTGGTATCATCAGCAAAAAGTACACATTTAAGGAGTCCTGACACATTTACCAAGTCATTCACATATAAAATAAAAAGCTTTGGTCCAAGTACAGAGCCTTGGGGAACTCCACATGTGATATTACAGAGGTCAGATCTTACATCATTTATTTGTACAAATTGTTTCCTATCTTTTAAGTAGCTAGATACCCACTGTAATGCTGGTCCTCTAATACCATATTTGTTCAGTTTTTCTAGGAGAATGGTGTGATCAATAGTATCGAATGCTTTTTTTAAATCAACAAAAATACTGATACAATATTGTTTTTGATCGACAGCAGTAGTTATTTGTTCCATTAATTCCATGAGAGCCATTGATGTAGAGTTTTTTGCTCTAAACCCATACTGACTGTTGCTTAGAATATTTTGTTTATCTATAAATTGATCTAGTCTGTTTACAAATAGTTTTTCAAGAATTTTTGAAAACTGTGGTAACAAGGATATAGGTCTATAATTGTTGAATACACATTTATTACTCTGGGTTCATGAGACATGACTCCGGATCGGATTGGCCCCATTCCTACTACCGTTGCATTGTGGGGAATGTAGTGTTGGTGCATGCACAACACCAGCGGGCGGCTGTGGCCTGCGGGCCGGTTCTAATAGTAACTAAATATCATCCAGGGGGCCATAGATAATTAATTTGTGGGCCGGATCTGGCCCGCGGGCCTTGACTTTGACATATATGCTGTGGAGGGACCACTCCCCCGGGGCAGACCCCCGGTGGGAGAGAAAATCTGCAACCTGATTGTGTCGTCCTGGTAAGTATGTTGCCCGCAGGGTGAACAGACGAGTGGAGGCCCATTCCAGGAGCATCTTGGACACTAGCCGTTTTCGCACTGCACAACCCTCCCCGGCCCAGCCCGACCCGGCTTCTAACCCGGGTTCGTCTTGTTCGTAGTTGCCTTTTCGGGCTGGCGTCAGCCCGAGTTTTAGAACCCGACCGACGGAGGTTCTAAGCGGGCCGAGCTCCCGGGCCCAGTTTAAATAACACGAAGCGCGCACCCATACAGAGCATTTCCGCCTTTCAGCGTGAGCTGAATTTCATTAAAATATAACTATAGAAACGTCTAAAAAAATATGTGTTAGCTGAATTAGTGTTTCAGAGTTTAATTTTTGTTAATACCTGATTACAAATCAGCTTATTTTAGAACGTAAATAACACGAAGCGCGCACCCATACAGAGCATTTCCGCCTTTCAGCGCAAGCTGAATTTCATTAAAATATAACTACAGAAACACCTAAAAAAAATGTGTTAGCTGAATATATATATATTAGTGTTTCTGCGTTTAATTTTTGTTAAAACCAGATTACAAATCAGCTTATTTTAGAACGTAAATAACACGAAGCGCACACCCATACAGAGCATTTCCGCCTTTCAGCGCAAACTGAATTTCATTAAAATATAACTACAGAAACACCTAAAAAAATATGTGTTAGCTGAATATAAATATTAGTGTTTCTGAGTTTAATTTTTGTTAATAACTGATTACAAATCAGCTTATTTTAGAACGTAAATAATACCAAGCGCACACACAAGAACGCGCGCACACAAGAACTCCCCACCCACTTCAAGGCGGCTCTCCGCACACTGCGAAATGAGCGGGGGCGGGCCAGGCTGGGCTCAGGGGCAATCCGGGACGAGCTGGGCCGGGGAGGGCTGTGCAGTGCGAAAACGGCTTCTGAGAAGTTGTGCTGGCCTAGTGCCCCCTTGGTGGTTGATGTGGTAGACAGCAGAGGTGTTGTCCGACCAAACGAGGACATGCCTCCCCTCCAGATGGGGCAGGAAGTGCCTGAGTGCCAAATTCAATGCACGCAGCTCCAGCACATTCATATGCTGGGAGCAGTCTCTTACACCCCAACGGCTGTGGGCCGCTCTGTGCGGCCACACAGCACCCCATCCTGTAGGAACACGTGAGCGAGCAGACGATCCGTGTCGCGAAGGGCGCATGCCCGAGACGGGGTGCAAAGAAGCCAATCGTCTAGGTATGGTAGGACCTTTATCCCGCAGGCCTGCAAGGGAGAGAGAGCTGCCTTCACACACCGAGTGAACACCCTCGGGGAAAGGGAGAGTATGAATGGGAGCACACGGAACTGCCAGTAGGCAAACCTGAGAAAGCGGCAATGTTCTGTCGCAATGGGCACATGAAAATAAGCATCCTTCAAATCAAAATGATTGATCCAAGATGGCGGCGCGCGTACACGCTGCAGCTTCTCTCTCTCCCAACAAAACTGTGTTTTCATCTTTTTTGTCCTGCGTGCCGCAATGTGCCGGCACGTCTTCATCATATCTACGTGTTCAAAAACGCAAGTACAGGTAGCCCCCGACTTACGAGTGAGTTCCGTAACTACGGGCCGCTCGTATGTCGAAAATTCGTAAGTAGGATCACAAAAAAAATATATATATTTTTTAAATAAATGAATACATGTACAGTACTGTACAGTCACCAAGCACTTATGGTGCATTCAGACCAAACAGCGTTTCAACTTCCAAAAAGCTCGTCACGCACGCAAGTGGACGCACTTGGTGTCCAGACCTGAACGCCAGAACGCGAAACTGCTGCTGGGTGTGTGGGAGGAGCTTACCGGTATACCGAGTCCTCACTGCACTCCGCCAGGCGAGGAGCTTTTTATTTCTGTCTCTGTGGAGCAGACTTGACTGGTCGTGAAGGACTTGTCGCGAACACACAGCTATAATAACTAGGGATGCACCGATCCACATTTCTCACTTCCGATCCGATCCGATACATAACAACTGAGTATCGACCGATACCGATACTTTTCCGATCCGATATCGGTGTTCAAGCATAGGAGGCTGTAATAATTAAGTTCTTGAAGGGAGAGCACGTATGTTGCACAAAACTCGGACTTGTGTGAGGTAAACCCAAAGAAGACACTCTGAGCCTCACTACAGTAATTCACAAACAAATGGCATACAAGAAGAGGCAGGTCTCTTCCACAGACGTCCTTCTGACTCATGGTGCAAGGAACACTAGTCTAAAATACTGCTAAGCATTATGGGAAATCATCACATTCTACTCCCCATTTTCTAGTCTTATTTTTAATTCTGGCACTATATGAGTTGTAATTCTTGTTGAATTTTATCAACAGATACAGATTTAATCTATAATTGAACACTAATATACCGCTAAGTAACAATGTTAAGACAGAAGTCACAGAGTATGGTGAAATATATGTGCTCTCTGACATCTAGAAAGTATCGGAAATATCGGTAGGTTGGTTCCGATACCCGATACTTACATTCTGCTGGTATCGGACACCGTTACCGATACTGGATCGGATCTGCCCCATCCCTAATAATAACAGTGTTTCCATCCATTTTCATTTCGAATTTTGAGCTAATTTTTGAAATCTCGCGAATATGTAAATACAAATTAATGCGAAGCAGAAGTGTTTCCATCAACTGGCTTGAATCGCATCTACCGGGCCACGCACAGCGTCATTACGTCAGACGTCAGCGTCATTACGTCAGACGTCAGCGTTACGCATGTCTACAGTAAACAGGAAGTAGCGGTTGAAAACAGAACCCGGCCACACATCTCGTCAAAATGGAGAGAATATTTCAGGTATGTGTTGCTATCGGGCAAGTTGTATTTATTCTGTCATGCCAACTAGTTTTAGCGATGTTACATGTTGTCCGGAGCGGAAACAGCTGAACGTCACGTGACGTGAATGTTCGCTACGGCAGAACTGAGTCGGCAAATCTGTTTCCATCTGTCGTTTTGCGCATCTGCTCATTTTCGAAGATCCCAAAAACCACCTCAAGCGAGCGTATAAACTTTTTGGCGAATTTGAGGAAGTAAATTCGGATTTTGCCGTTTCCATTAAGCTTTTCTGCTGCAATACTTCAAAATGCGCATCTAGAAACCTTGATGGAAACACGGCTAATGAGTTTCTCTTCCATAGTCCATGACTCCGCAGGTTTTTTCTGTGTCCCACAAACAATACGTCACGTAGTTGCGCAATCATTTCCGCGTCACTGGTTTCCGCGTCACATAGGAACTCTCCCCCTGACCCCCTCTCTTCTCCCCCCGACTCGTATACAGTAGTTGCGCAATCGTTTCCGCGTCACTGGTTTCCGCGTCACATAGGGACTCTCCCCCTGACCCCCTCTCTTCTCCCCCCGACTCTCCCTGATCAACCAATCAGGGAGAGTTGAACGGCGTTTGAACGTTTGAACCGCAAAATCTTCAGCTAGATCAAGGCGTGCTTTGGAGGCTGACGCGGGTTCACGTGCACGGAAAACGCTTTCCAGCACGCTCAACACGCACGTGACGTGACGCCCGACACCAAGACGCGGCTGGAAGCGCGTCCCCCATTGACTTTGAATGTAAGCTGGACGCTCCTGCCGTTGAAACGCTGTTAGGTGTGAATGCAGCATTAGCCTATCCTAACACAGTTTTTAAAGATGAAGGAGTGAGTTGAATTGTCTCCCTTTCACATAAAGGAAGCTAGCTCCCTTTATGGGAATGGAGCCTGCAGGGAGGAGGGAGA
>JBBPBX010051007.1:6883-24745 GCA_038048925.1 Garcialebias charrua | reverse complement strand
TCACTTTGGCATTGACCTGCAAGCGGTTTCGATCTATTGTGTCTGATCCAGTTTTCAGGAAGAAGGCCCACTTTGCATGGCTGGATGGTAATGATGTTTTTACTTGTTTTCACTTAAAACATGAAATTACATTTTACCTACATTAAAATTATCATTTACAGGGGAGGTCAACTGGAGTAAATTCTCAGCATCTTACAGGGCAGAACACAGAAAACCCTTTGCTGTGATAACATGTTCTTCCTGCCAGAGAGTGTACAAAGACTGTGTGGGCTACACAGGAAATGGAAGACGAGGGGGGTACCTCCGCTACTACTCTGACGGTAAAGCTGGCCACTGCCTGGACTGTCAGTTATGAAATGTCTTTGGTTCGGTCCAGGCTCGAACCAGCAGACTGAGACAGCTCTGTTCATCAGGCAGTCAGGATGCTTAACACTCTGCCTGCTCTGCCCTTCCTCCCACTTGTACTGCCTTAATCACAAAAAAACGTTCACACATTACCACACAACACAAAGTTTTTAACACTGGACTCTGTGTCATCAATACGGGTCAATCACTCAACTCACGGTCATGT
Organism: Garcialebias charrua; assembly: GCA_038048925.1. Classification (NCBI taxonomy): domain Eukaryota; kingdom Metazoa; phylum Chordata; class Actinopteri; order Cyprinodontiformes; family Rivulidae; genus Garcialebias; species Garcialebias charrua. Next base: position 24,174 of record JBBPBX010051007.1, on the reverse strand, counting down.
GCTCATTCAGTTTGCACTAATTCTTATATTTGCACTAATGGTTGTATTACATTACTGCCTATAGTCATACTACTGTTTACATTCACTGTTGACATTTAATACTACTGTTTACATTTATTACTACTGTTTACATCTAGACTTTTTATATCTACACTACTGCTGATATACAGTATATATTCTTTTTATTAGCCTTATTGTGTAATGCCACTTTGTCTCTATACAAATATCAACTACCTCATACATATACTGTGTACATTAACCCCACATGCTGCTATGTCACTCTTTACAAATGTCAAATGCCAGAACCTTCATTTGTTTTATAGAAATACTTTTTATACTTTATACTTCGGGACAGTATTACACTCTATTTCATATTATGATTATGTTTATTAAATGTTGGTGTTTTGGTGTTGGTGAAACTTTTTATACTTTTATACTACTATGAAAAACTACTATGAAAAAACTCAGGACAGTATTACACTCTATTTCATATTATGATTATGTTTATTAAATGTTGGTGTTTTGGTGTTGGTGAAACTTTTTATACTTTTATACTACTATGAAAAACTACTATGCAAAAAAACTCAGGACAGTACTAGACTTTTGTTATTTCATTTTATGCTTGTTTATTAATTGTTTAGTGTTTAGTGTTGAAATGGTTACTGTTGCACTGAGGGACTGAGAGAAATGCAATTTCAATCCTGTGTATGTCCTGTACATATTGGAGTTCTGACAATAAAGTTGACTTTGACTTAACTGAATGTGTTTAAACATTGTATACATTTACAATTTCCCATTTGCTATTGCTCTGTTGACCTACTCTACTTACTTTTCTTTCGCATAGCATCATTTCCACACTTAAGTAAAAAATTGAAATTATAGGATATTTTCCATAGCAGTTATATTTTTATTTGTATACATTCAGAGTTACTATGTGTTAACCATTGATGTAGGCTATATAAATGAAGGCAATATGCCCACTTTCAGAAGTATGTAACAGAGGTACAAGTACAGTATTATGACATCTTGTCAGAGCTGTCAATGTACATGTATGACAAGTAGATAACAGAGTATTTCATATAAATATTGTCGTGTGTGTGTATATACATATAAAATACACACACACTAAATTATAGAAGGAAGCTTGTTTTTAATCAAAAAAACAAATCACAAGCTGAATGTGGAAATCCAAAATGGTAAGAAAAAGTGTAGGCCTAAATGTAAAATCAATGTACCGCTGTTATAAAAGATCACACATGGAGTCTTGTACTTTCAATTCAAATAAATTTATAGTTAAGTTTTGTAAATGGCTTGTTACAAATTTTTGCTGACATGCTAAAGGAAAACAATTTTGTTGGAATACAACATTTAAAATCAAATGGTCTCAAATAAATTGTCTCTTATGTTTTGTTGTACATTGTTTTTATTTCAGGTTTAAAAAGTCATAGCAACTTTGTAAAGATTGTAAATCATTCTTCTGTGTCAAAATTAAAACTGCCATGCCACTACAAATTTTTGGTTGAAAAATTCCTCATTGTAGATGTGTACTGGCAGCATGTCTTCCATATGATCACATTCACTAAGAAATATTTGTATTTTAATTTGAAATGGAGGACAACCAGAAAAGGTGATGCTCTGCATTACATACTTGCTGTTCACTGATAGTTTACTGAATATATTCACATAAGCATTGAATACTCAAACACACCAGCTTTTTCGTTATAGTAAATTTATTTACAAATGTATACATATATAAAGCAGAACTGACTTCTTCCAGTCTTATTTGCATTCAATTGGGAGTAGTCAAAAATATCCAAAAATTATATGTCAGGGTCACTGCTGCTTATGGCAAAAGCAATCTTTTGGAGTGAAGATATTTTCACATGTTCAATACAATGGCTTCAACACACACACATATGCTGCATTATTTTTATCTGCTCCATGAGTGAAAGAAAACAGTTTGACAATAAACAGTGTACTAAAGGAAATATCTAATTGAATATTAGATTCAGTATTGTATCTTATACTTTCTGATCATTTCAGCCTAAGGTTAAAACAGACAGAGTTGGTGTGTGTCTTATCATGTGTTCTTTCTTTAACCTAAACAAAATGATTTACGTTCTGACGTCTGCTGTAAAATGGTAAATGGACTGAACTTATACAGAGCTTTATCAAGTCCCTCCGGACCACAAAGCACTTTGCACTTACAGACATTCACAAAGGGTAACACCTCCACGGGTGTAACCAGGAAGAGATGTACATTATAAGGTCAATTCATTATTATAGTAGAAAGAAGTTGTCAGTGTTTGGCAGAGTCTCTGCTCAGAGCAGCTTTGATTCAGCCCAAGATCTTACTGAGGCCTGTGCTGCTGAGTGCTGGATGAACCTGATTGGAGTCAGAAGATTGAAAATAAAGTTCAAAAGAAGAAATCCAGCTGATTCCAGTTTATTCGGACATACCATTTTGAACAACGCATTTTTCCTACAGTACACTGGAGGTTAAAATGAATGACGGCTCAGATAAATATTCAGGTTGCATAATATACAATACATTTACAAAGGAAAATCATGTCACAAAAATTTTATGACTTTTGTTTTTTAGATGATTCAAAGAAACATTAACCAGTTATGTCAGCATTATCTGCAGAACAAGGACATATTAATGGAAGTTATATAACTTGACTCTGAGAAAGCTTTTTCAGAACAGTGTTCAGTTCAGGAGGAATCATGACCAGTGGGGTTGAGAGGTCATGATAAAACAACTCTTCTTCATCAATGAAATAAAAAGCAGTGGTTGTCGATATAAAACTGAGTTTCAGTGATGTTCTGACCTTGTGTTACCACATTCAGCTTTAACAGCGTTGCCGCTGTCTGTACAGTTCATTATTGATGAACTATTCATTGACCTCTGGAGAGCTTTCTCAGCATGGACAGTCTCTGGCGAAGAAATGACAAGCCCACCATTTCAGCAGATGGTCCATTTATCTGTCTACATTGTCGAATAAAATTCTGGACCTCTAGACTATGTCATTGGTTTTAATAGGAATTATTAAAGATTGCATGTGTGTTTAGATATGATCAATTTTGATCCAATGAATGGTAATCTGCCATCATATTTGTGTCAGTGGATGATGCAGTCAACATGGGACTGCATTTCATCCTGCAACATCTAGACCACCCGGGGACTTATGCAAGAATCCTGTTTCTTGATTTTAGTTCAGCATTTAACACTATTGTCCCAGACATTCTCTCCACCAAACTCTCCCAGCTCACTGTTTCTCCTGCCATGTGTCAGTGGATCACCAGCTTCCTAACAGGTAGGACGCAGCAGGTGCAGTTGGGGAAAATCATGTCCTCCTCACAGTCCATCAGCATTGGTGCCCCTCAGGGTTGTGTGCTCTCTCCACTGCTCTTCTCTCTATACACCAATGACTGCACCTCTAATGACCCGTCTGTTAAACTCCTGAAGTTCGCAGATGACACTACAGTCATTGGACTTATCAGTGATGACGACGAGTCTGCGTACCGACAGGAGGTGGAACGACTGATGTCCTGGTGCAGCCTGAACAAACTGGAGCTGAACACACTGAAGACAGTAGAGATGAGAGTGGACTTCAGGAGACACCCCCCAGAACTGCTGCCCCTCAAAATCTTCAACAGCCCCGTGTCTACGGTAGAGTCCTTCAGGTTCCTGGGAACCACCATCTCACATGACCTGAAGTGGGAGCCCAACATCACCTCCATCCTCAAAAAGGCCCAGCAGAGACTGTACTTCCTACGCCAGTTGAGGAAGCTGGACCTGCCTCAGGAGCTGCTGATCCAGTTCTACACTGCAGTCATTGAGTCCATCCTGTGTACATCCATCACAGTCTGGTTTGGAGCAGCCACAAGGCAGGACAGGAACAGGCTGCAGCGAACAGTGAGGACAGCTGAGAAATTCATTGGGGCTTCACTGCCCTCCATTCAGGACTTGTACCACGCAAGAACCAGGAAACGGGCTGGAAAAATCATCACAGACTCCACACACCCGGGTCACAACATGTTCCAACTTCTCCCGTCTGGCAGACGCTACAGATCTCTGTCCACTAAGACTGTCAGACACAAGAACAGTTTCTTCCCCCAGGCCATCACCATCATCAACAGCTGATCATCAGACATCCATCAGCGTGACCCCCAACCCATTCACAACCCCCATGTGATGTGAATCCTTATGTATTTTGTGTATTATTTGTACGTTTTTTTTTTTTTGTATAGTTTTTAGCATTTTTAGAGAGACACTTTCTAGAGAGACACGAACAGCCAGAAACAAATTCCTTGTGTGTGTCAACATACTTGGCCAATAAACCTGATTCTGATTCTGATATTCAAATGGTAAGAGTTTATTTAAAAACAGTTTCTGGCATAGCTAATTTTCCTCATAAGATCTGTACTGAAACGACATGAGAGGTGAATATCGACTGCTGATATCAGAATTTGGTAAAAGGGTTCTGTAATAGCCTACTGGAAAGTTATTTATAAATTTTCTCACCACATTCAAACCTGCCTGAGAACAACAGATCCTGATTTAAAAAAAATATTTCATAAAGTAGAATGGTTCTATTTATGGTAGTGAAGAAATGTCTTGGGGTTGTTTACTATTGACTTTTAAAGACACTACACATTGTGTAGTCTTTTATTAGGTAAATAGTAATATAGTTTTTAGTGTGGTTATTTCTGATTGAATTGATGATTTCATGTAGGTAGATACATACCTGAACACATACAACACACAACTAATTGTTGATCATGATAACATTCAGCACTTTAATGACCAATTCATAACAGTAACTCTGACTTTCCTTCAACACTGAGAAGAAAACAATCAGTTGGATAATATGACCTTCTTTTCGAGTCTTACAAAAGAGTGTAATTTCAAACTTGAATTAAGTTTACCCTTGTTATGACATTTGCAAAAGAAATTTAAGATTGATACCAGGCTACTGTGTTTTGTGATCCAAGAAAGAAAGAGATCCAACATAGTACAGTATACAGCCTAGGCTACTGTATTTCATAAATAACATACCATGTCATTTATACCATGTCATTTATCAATTATATATTTGAATAATTTTCTGTCCATATGCCGATTTGTAAAGATCACTCATTTTTTCAACATTTTTTTAAATGAAATAACTAATAAGAAGTGCTTAATCCATAGAACAAAGCCTAAAAATTAATAAATCAGTAGTCAGTTTCAATAATTATAAGTTTTCTTGTGTTGTTAGTGTATTTACTGATGGATTGTTCATTTCTGTGCGTTTTTTTAACTGTATTTTCTAAAAGGCTGGTATAGGAAATGGCGCCCCCTTTATTTCCGGAGTGCAATGGCGCTACTTCCATATATGGTATGGCTCGGCCCTCGGGCACGACCCCGCCCCGTCCTGCAGGCTGCAGCGAGGGGTACTTGGACTGATCTGACAAAAAGACCTTTTCTCTTTGGATTCATTTGTGACTTCGTTGAACATGTCCATGATCAGAATATGGTTCTGTTACAGATTCCTGTTGGTTTTAGTCTCTTCTTCCTGCTCTCAAACACAGCAGGTCCATCCAGTGTGTCCTCCTCGTGTCTCCTTGTTCCTCCTCCTCTTCAGGAGGTGTCACCACCAGGAGCTGGATGTTGGAGCTGATTGGCTTCATTCTCTCTGCACAGACACGTGACTTGTAGATCAGAGTTCAGTTTCACTTCTCAGGAAGAACTCACACAGTCGCTGACTAAAACATAAAATGGCACAGAAAGGAGATCGGCTGGACCAGGAAACTTTCTCCTGTTCGATCTGTTTGGATCTACTGAAGGATCCGGTGGCTGTTCCCTGTGGACACAGCTACTGCATGAGCTGCATTAAAACCCACTGGGATGAAGAGGACCAGAGAGGGATCCACAGCTGCCCTCAGTGCAGGAGAACCTTCAGACCGAGGCCTGTCCTGGAGAAGAACCATGTTGTCTGTCCTGGTGGAGCAGCTGAAGAAGACTGGACTCCAAGTTGCTCCTGATGATCACTGCACAGCTGGACCTGAACATGTGGCCTGTGATGTCTGCTCTGGAAGAAAACTGAAGGCCGTCAAGTCCTGTTTGGTCTGCCGGGCCTCTTACTGTGAGAAACACCTTCAGCCTCATTATGAGTCAGCTCCATTTCAGAAACACAAGCTGGTGGAGCCCTCCAAGAACCTCCAGGAGAACATCTGCCCTCTCCATGACGAGGCGATGAAGATGTTCTGCCGTACTGATCAGAAGTGCATCTGTTATCTCTGCTCTGTGGACGAACACAGAGGCCACGACACGGTCTCCGCTGCAGCGGAGAGGGCCGAGAGGCAGAGAGAGCTCGAGGTGAGACGAGGAACCATCCAGCAGGAGATCCAGGACCGAGAGAAAGATGTGGAGCTGCTTCATCAGGAGGTGGAGGCCATCTGTCACTCTGCTGATAGAACAGTGGAGGACAGCGAGGAGATCTTCTCTCAGCTGATCCGTCTCATCCAGAAGAGAAGCTCTGATGTGACGCAGCAGATCAGGTCCCAGCAGGAAACTGAAGTGAGTCGAGTGTTGGAGCTTCAGGAGAAGCTGGAGCAGGAGATCACCGAGCTGAAGAGGAAAGATGCTGAGCTGAAGCAGCTCTCACACACAGAGGACCACAACCAGTTCCTCCACTACTCCCAGTCAGTGTCAGCACTCAGTGAGTCTCCTCCACACTCCTCCAGCTTCAGCATCCGTCCTCTGAGATACTTTGAGGAGGTGACAGCAGCTGTGGAGGAGCTCAGAGACGAACTGCAGGACACCCTGACTGAGAGACACGTGGATAAACGTCTCTGAGGTGGACGTGTTACTGTCACAACCAGAACCAGAACCAGAGAGCAGAGCTGCATTCTTCAAATATTCACGTGACATCACTCTGGATCCAAACACAGTAAATGAATATCTGTCACTGTCGGAGGAGAACAACAAAGTTACAAGAAGAGATCATCTTCAGTTTTATTCTGATCATCCAGACAGATTCATCGGTTATTTTCAGGTTCTGAGCAGAGAGGGTCTGACTGGTCGTTGTTACTGGGAGGTGGAGTGGAGAGGGGGTGCTGATGTAGCAGTCTCCTACAAGAACATCAGCAGAACAGGACGTCAGTCTGTCTTTGGATGTAATGACCAATCGTGGAGTTTAAATTGTTCTCCAGACACTTTTATATTTAGACACAACAACATCCACACTTCCATCTCAGGTCCTGGTTCCTCCAGGATCGGAGTGTACCTGGACCACAGAGCAGGTGTTCTGTCCTTCTACAGGCTCTCTGGAGGAACCAGGACTCTCCTCCACAGAGTCCACACCACGTTCACTCAGCCGCTCCACGCTGGACTTAATGTTTACTATGGAGGAGACTCTGCTGAGTTTTGTCAACTGAACTAATTATTTTTTAGTTTGTAACTTTGAGTTTATTGTTGTGATGAGACACTGATCAGCTGATTATTTTTATCTTAGAGTTTTCATTTTCTTTCTACAACTTTTCTTGATGTATCAATGTAAACATCAACTGTCTCTCAGGTTTTTTTCTCACACTCATAAATGTTTGGTACAGACTGTTTGAATGCAGAAAATACATTTACTGTATTTAGTTTGCCAATTTTATCAATTACATTGTAGAAACATTTTATTTCAGTTTTCAGACAGTGACAAAACAAAATATGTTAATCAATGAGAATCATACAAATAAAAAATGGTCAATAAATAAAATTAGTGACTTCTCAATTTGTCTTTTTTTCCCTCCTGTCTAACAAACAGAGCAACATTTGTTGACAGATGAATTTATTAAACACATCTTTTTTTTTTTTCAGTTGACCTGAAGATCATCATTTAATTGAGAATCAACCTGATCAGTATGGAAGCGGTTATGTCTCATATTTAAAACTAAAATGGATTAGCAGAAATGTTTTTTCATTTCAAAGTCAAGCAGCATTTTTTGACTCATAAATAAAATTTAAAATGAATAATCCAAACTGCATTTTCATTTTCTTCTTCGAGACTGCTCAATTTGTAAATTAATTAAAATGATAAATAAAATAACGTTTAACATTTAATTTTCAAAACATGTCCCAGTAAAAAGTGACCAAAATTCATTTTGAAATGTCAATTTTGAAAATTAAAATGAAATAGCAGAAATGCTTTTTCATTTCAAAGTCAAGCTGCCTTTTTTGTCTCATAAATAAAATTTAAATTAAATCATTTTCATTTTCTAAATCAAGACTGCTCATTGTGTAAATTAATTAAAAAGATAAATAAAATAACGTTTAACATTTAATTTTCAAAACATGTCCCAGTAAAAAGTGACCAAAATTCATTTTGAAATGTCAAATTTGAAAATTAAAATGTATTAGCAAAAAAGCTTTTTCATTTCAAAGTCAAGCTGCCTTTTTTGTCTCATAAATAAAATGAAAAATAAATCATTTTCTTCTTCAAGACTGCTCATTGTGTAGCAGAACTGCAGAGGAAACTAAGAACAATTTGCATTTTCACTCTGAACCCTGCTCCAAGTGTAACATTAATCAATCTCAATTGGAAATTCCAAGTGGCTGCTTCACAACGCCCACTGAATCACTGATTGGCTGTTTTAGCAACAGGCGGAGTTAGATCAGTGTATTTTACATGGGCGTAGCCAGGATTTTCTAAGGGGCGATTCGTTAAATGCAAAACTGGAACTACAACATTCAACATACCTTTGTCTTTTATTGGAGGAAAAAAAAGGAGTTTGTGTTAACCACAGGCATAAACACAAACTTCTTTTTTTTTTTCTCCAATAAAAGACAAATGTAAAATAAGTTGTCCCGAGTGAGATTCGAACCCGAGTCAAGAAAAGGCTTGGAATGGAAACCCAATGCTCTAACCACTACACTATCAGGTATGTTGAATGTTGTAGTTCCAGTTTTGCATTTAACGAATCGCCCCTTCGAAAATCCTGGCTACGCCCATGTAAAATACGCTGATTTGTAATCAGTTATTAAAAGAAATTAAACTCAGTAACACTAACATATACTGTATATCTTTGCAGCCTCTGCAACGGAGCAGCTGTGTGTGCACGTGCACTGGAGGGAGACATCTGTTTAACCAAGTATCGGCAGCAGGACACTTTCCTGTCTAAAGCTCCGCCTGCTGCTAAAACAGCCAATCAGTGATTCAGTGGGCGTTGTGAAGCAGCCACTTGGAATTGCCAACTGAGATTGATTAATGTTACACTTTGAGCACGTTTGAGAGTGAAAATGAAAATGAAAATTGTTCTTAGTTTCCTCTGCAGTTCTGCTACACAATGAGCAGTCTTGAAGAAGAAAATGAAAATGATTTATTTTTCATTTTATTTATGAGACAAAAAAGGCAGCTTGACTTTGAAATGAAAAAGCTTTTTTGCTAATACATTTTAATTTTCAAATTTGACATTTCAAAATGAATTTTGGTCACTTTTTACTGGGACATGTTTTGAAAATTAAATGTTAAACGTTATTTTATTTATCTTTTTAATTAATTTACACAATGAGCAGTCTTGATTTAGAAAATGAAAATGATTTAATTTAAATTTTATTTATGAGACAAAAAAGGCAGCTTGACTTTGAAATGAAAAAGCATTTCTGCTATTTCATTTTAATTTTCAAAATTGACATTTCAAAATGAATTTTGGTCCCTTTTTACTAGGACATATTTTGAAAATTAAATGTTAAACGTTATTTTATTTATCATTTTAATTAATTTACAAATTGAGCAGTCTCGAAGAAGAAAATGAAAATGCAGTTTGGATTATTAATTTTAAATTTTATTTATGAGTCAAAAAATGCTGCTTGACTTTGAAATGAAAAAGCATTTCCATTAATCCATTTTAATTTGAAATATGAGACACAATGGCTTCCATAGTTCAGGAGACTGTTCAAAGGCTAAAGTTCATCATGAGATCATCATGGGATGCTGTATAAGATCAGTTTCACCTTCATTCAACAATAAATAAATAAAAATGTTCTGCTTACACCTCTGCTGCACTCTTTCTTTCTTTATTCTTCTTTATTCTTCTTTCGGCTTTTCCCTTTTCAGGGGTCGCCACAGCGAGTCATCCTCCTCCACCTCACTCTGTCCTCTGCATCCTCTGTCCTCACTCCAACTACCTCCATGTCCTCTCTAACTGCATCCATATATCTCCTCTTTGGTCTCCCTCTTTGTCTTTTTCCTGGCAGCTGCATTTCTAACATCCTTCTACCAATATACCCACTGTCCCTCCTCTGGACATGTCCAAACCATCTCAGTCTGGCCTCCCTAACTTTATCTCCCAGTTGTTTAACATGTGCTGTACCTCTGATGATCTCATTCCTGATCTTATCCATCCTTGTCACTCCTAAGGAGAACCTCAGCATCTTCATTTCTGCTACTTCCAGTTCTTTCTCCTGTCTTTTTGTCAATGCCACTGTCTCCAGACCATACAACATAGCTGGTCTCACCACTGTCTTGTAAACTTTTCCTTTGACCTTTGCTGACACCTTTTTGTCACAAATCACTCCTGAAACTTTTCTCCATCCACTCCATCCTGCCTGGACTCTCTTTTTCACCTCTTTACCACATTCCCCATTTTCCTGGACAGTGGACCCCAAGTACTTGAAGTCCTGCACCTTTGTGACCTCTGCTCCTTGTAGCCTCACTGTTCCACTGGCCTCCCTCTCATTCACACACATGTACTCTGTCTTACTACGGCTGACTTTCATTCCTCTTCTTTCAAGTGCATACCTCCACCTCTCCAAGTTCTCTTCCACCTGTTCCCTGTTCTCACCACAGATCACAATGTCATCTGCAAACATCATAGTCCATGGGGATTCCTGCCTGACCTCATCTGTTAGTCGGTCCATCACCAGAGCAAACAAGAAGGGGCTCAGAGCCGATCCTTGATGCAATCCCACCTCCACCTTGAAGCTATCTGTCACTCCTACAGCACATCTCACCACTGTCCTGCTGTCCTCATACATGTCCTGTACCAGTCTAACATACTTTTCTGCCACTCCAGATTTCCTCATGCAATACCACACCTCCTCTCTTGGCACCCTGTCATATGCTTTTTCTAAATCCACAAACACACAATGGAGTTCTTTCTGACCCTCTCTGTACTTCTCTATCAACATCCTCAAAGCAAAGATGGCATCTGTGGTTCTCTTTCTTGGCATGAAACCATACTGCTGCTCACAGATAAGTCACCTCTTGTCCAAGTCTTCAAGTCTTGCTTCCACAACTCTCTCCCAGATCTTCATTGTGTGGCTCATCAACTTAATTCCCCTGTAGTTGCTACAACTCTGTACATCACCCTTGTTCTTAAAAATGGGCACCAGCACACTTCTTCTCCATTCTTCAGGCATTTTCTCACCCTCAAATATTCCATTAAATATTTGAGTCAAAAACCTCACTGCCATCTCTCCAAGACATTTCCAAACCTCCACTGGTATGTCATCAGGTCCTACTGCCTTCCCCTTCTTCATTCTTTTCAGAGCTTTCCGGACTTCACCCTCACTAATCTTTCCCACTTCCTGGTCCACCTCCACTTTTCTTTCTCTTTCATTCTCTTCATTCATAGATCCTCAAAGTACTCCTTCCATCTTCCCATCACACTCTCCTCACTTGTTAGAACATTACCATTCCCATCTTTAATACACCTAACCTGCTGCACATCCTTTCCAGCCTGATCCCTCTGTCTTGCCAGCCTGATTACCTCTGCTGCTCTCACATTACAGATAAAAACAGGTACTACACAAACTATTTGATTTAAACATGGGCACTTCCGGATTGTCCGGAAGTAGGTTGGGAACTTACTTCCGGTGTTTCGCTCGTAATTATATATACAGTATTTTTTTACTTTATTAACAAATTACATAAACAAAACTTTCGTAGAGGATATATATTAACCAGGGGTGGCCGGCCAATAGGGGGCGCTAGGGCGCTGCGTGCAGCCACTCATGACAGAAGGCCTGGGAGTGGGGGGAAAGTGACAGACACAGAAAGAGATAAGAAGTGGCTTTACAACCATTTCAAGCTGGGCCTTTGTATCTTTGTTTCTCTACCAGTCTATTCTCTTTCTACAAGTAGCTTTAGAGATCTAATGTGGAAGGGATTTATTTTATTTAGTTCACTGTAGGGAACTGTAAAAAGCAACCCGAGTGCAACAATATGTAGACTGATTCTTGCTGTTCACCTTTTTACACACCACCGAAAGGCAATGCATTTTTACAAATATGTCTGCTTAGCAAAAGATCTAAAAAACAATAATTGGATTTTAATGAGTTTCAGGAAGTTACCATACCATACGAGACTGTTCAGTGATTTGTAGACATACAGGAGAATTTTGAATTGGATTCGAAGATGAACCGGTAGCCAGTGAAGGGAGGCCAAGACTGGTGTAATGTGCTCTCTTTTGCGTGTGCTGGTTAAAAGTTAGAGGTTAGAAGTTGTCATTGGATATACTGTACATCTGTCATTTGAACTCTGGTAATTAAATGTTTCTTCCTCATGAGGGAGTTTTTCCTTTCCACCGTCGCCTTCATGCTTGCTCAAGATGAGAGTCTGTGATGGAGACGTTAAACTCAAAGCAGTCTGCTCCTCAGATAAATAATGTTAAATTATTATTTTTATATGTGAATGTTTCTGTCCAGTGCTCAGAGATGACTTCTGTTGTGACTTGGTGCTATATGAATAAACTGAATTGATCGTTTTTATTACATAAGCCAACTTTTATTAGAAGTTATATAGCCAAATAAACACACCATGTTATATAAAAATATTATAAACCACTTTTTCCCCACACATGAAACAGATCATAACAAAACAGGAACTTAAACTGGGGGAAATCCCTTTTTTTAATTAAAACACATACATGTATGTTTTGTGTTTATTTGTTACTTTACCTTGTTGTTTTTTAATTTATTCCAAGCTCACATGTGACACAGGGTATTTTTATTTTTTTAAATTTTTTTAAGTGATTTTGAATTCTTCAGGACAAAACACGTGTCTCACGTTAATTTGACGGGGTTCCACAGGTGATTCGTGCACGTGATGTTCACGTGGTTGGTCCTGGTGGCTCGAGCTCTTTATTCAGTTCTCTCAACTTGTCCCGTCATGAGCAGATGAACAGAACCGACATGATCCAGACTTTCCTGCAGTTCTGCTGAAGCCCTGCTCCTCCTGCTCCTCGGGACTCAGATCCTGCAGGGAGGAGGAGGGGGAGGCGACCCCAAGAGCCTTTTGTCTTCAAGGGAAACCCTTTTCCCTCAGGGTCTGACCTGATCCTTTTCTCCTGCCCACCTCCTCCTCCTCCTCTCCATCCATCCAGCCTCTCCATCCACGATCCATCCGCCATTTTCAGCAGATTGAAAGAAAGCAGGTTGAAAAAAAAAACTCCAGTTCTCAAAGGTAAGTGCGTCTACACGAGGATCCTAAACGAATAAAACCACCTGACGACTTGAGAGGGGCGACACAGAGGGAGAGAGGGGAGAAAGAGGAGGAGGAGAGGGGCGGTTTGTAGCAGGAGGAACAATAAAAGCATCCTCCAGGCGTGTAGTCTGCAGCCTGTCTCAACTTTGTGTGGTTTAGAGGTCTGGCTCAGAAGAACTCCTGCTACACAGTCAGGAAATGAAAATGTTTTTGTGAGAAAAATAAGTTAGAGATCCCTGTTTTTAAAGGGACTGTCCCAGCAGAGGCAGAGAGAAGGAGGATGTCCTGAACGTCATGTAGCTGCTGTTTGGTTCTAAAGCATCATCATGGTGCCAGGAGGAGGTATCAGGGTCCAAACCAGCTCTGGACCCACTGGTTTGTGTTTAATATGTGAGGCCGACCCATTGAGCTGCTGGGATTCAAGTCAGGAGCAGAAATGTTTCGTTCCGCCTTTATTTATACAGGTTAGTCTCATTGAGCCTCGAGGACTCATTTACAAGAGAGACCCGGTTTTAACAAAGAGTGATGACACAACAGTGGACGATCGTAAAAGAAAATGGAGAAAAAAAATAAATGAAAGAAAATGGTATTTGAAAAAAAAAATAAAAAAACGAAACAAAAAGACAGGTAGACTTTAAAAGTGAAGTAGAAAACTAAAAACAGGAACATGTCTGCATCGGTTCTTGCCAGGAACTAATGTTTGAAGTCACTTCGAGAGGTCAAGGTCGAGAGCTTCAGATCTTTTTGTAAGATATTCCAGGAAACAGGAGCGGAGTAGGAGAAGGCCCTTTTACCTAGTTCAGTCCTCACTGAGAGAGGTAATAATGTCCTGAGAGCGCACGCTGTAGCTGCACTGACGAAGTGACATGTAGGAGGAGATGTGATTTAAAGATGGAACCAGTGAGAAGTTGATGTGTGAAGTTAATGTTGTCCAGTTAATACAGGGTGCAGTGGTGGGTTATGGTAGTTACAGCCAGTTATGAATCTTAGTGCACCATGATGGACAACATCCAACATCTGCAGGGTGCTTGTAGGAGCGTTCATGTAAATAATGTCACTGTAGTCGATGGAGGGAAGGAAAGTCACAGTTACAAGGAGTTTCTTATCATTCAGAGTTAAACAGGATCTATTTCTGAAAAAGAAACCCAGTTTAACTTTCAGTTTCTTTACCAAGTTTTCCACATAAATCTTTTTCATTCAACCTTTATTTAGGTAAATCTTATTGAGCCTCGTGGGCTCATTTACGAAAGCGACCTGCTAAAAACTAAAGAATGATGAACAGCAATGGTAGAAACAATTAAACAAGAAACAAACAATAAACAATAGAAAAACAAAAGAGAGAAATACATTTTTTTTTTTTAACAAAGTATCAAAAAACTAGCAAAACATTATAAGGTGTATAAAATCAAAGACAGGAACATATCTGCATTGGTCTTTGCCAGGATTCCAACAGAATCTTAAGAGAGAGATGCAAATCATCCAAGATATCCAAATATTTGTAGGAATTGACAAACTCAGAAGGAGCACCATTCAAAGAGAAAATCGAGGGAAGAACCTCTGGGACCGACTTCCTATTTGAAAAGAACATCCCTTTGGTTTTTGTCGGCAATTAGGACAAGTTTGAGACGGAACAAATCTGACTGGATGATTTCAAAAGCAGATTTCAAAAGCTGGAAAACCTTAGCTACTGTTTTGGCTCGACAACAAACAACTGTGTCATCACAGAAATGTAAGGATGCATCAGAGATGATCTGACCTACATTACCTATGTAGATTGTGAAGAGTGTGGGTCCTAAGACTGAGCCTTGTGCTACACCATTGTTGATCGTTAAATAACTAGAAGTACCATTATGTTGAACACATAATCTCCGATCTGAGAGACAGTTAGTGAATCTACTAATGATCTCTACAAAAAGTTAAGTCTGGTCCTCCGGACATTCAGAAAACAAAACAAAAAAATTGTAGAAAAGTTTCGTCTTTCGTCCGAAACACTTCTTCAGTCTGAGGAGCTGTGTTCAGCTCAGTCTCATAAATAGCACTTTCTCATGAGCGGTTATCTTAAAGGTGCAACAAGCATTTTAAAATGGGATTTTCTGCAATAATACAGTGTGAACGCTTCAAATGACTCAAATAAAGTGTTGTTAAATCCAAAACAAGCAGAACAGGAGCTAAAACCAGTAAAAAAAACATGTCTGCAAGCTAAAATTGGCTAAACAAGTCTAAAAGATAAAATGAACAAAAAGCGACCGTTACCACAACCATAACCAAAAGCTAAAATTAACTAAACTGTAGCTAGAACATGACATTTGCAAAATGTATAAAAAGGAAAAAGAAATTACTATTAAAAGCTGAAATGAGCATAACTTTTGCTAAAATGTAGAATTAGCTTAACAGTAGCTAAAAGCTAAAATTTACCAAACAAGCAAAAAGCTAGTATTACCAAAATAACAAGTAAAAGCTAAAAGTGTATTAGCTTAAAGCTCAAACTGTAGCTAAAATCTAAAACTACAGTAAAGCAAACTCATCAGCAATAATGTCTTTAAGTTAGTAGAGATATACTTAAATAAATAAGGTGTGTGCAATCAAAATAATGGATGCTGATTGACCTCGATCAAAGAATATAGTGACAATGTTGCGACCCCACCCCCCACCCCACTTCAATAACAATAAAAACTCAAAACCCGGTCACAATTCTGTAACGTTTATTTTCAGTTTGAATAGTGACTATATGGAATCATGGCAAATACGAAATATGCACGAATAACCAATACAGTAAGATGGCTTAAAACTTTGAGAAAAGATTTTATTATATTTTATCTTGGGCAGCACGGTGGCACAACTTGTAGTGCTGCTGCCTCTCAGCGAGAAGGTTGCCGGTTCAAATCCCGGTCCGGGGGCCTTTCTGGGTGGAGTTTGCATGTTGCTGGTGAAGATTCTCAGTCGTCCAGGACATGATAAAATCAAAAAGGCGTTCAATACAGGATCAACTGGACTTTATTTGTTGCAGAAAACGTTTCGACTTCTGTCCAGAAGTCTTTTTCAATTCTGAAATTCAGAATTCAATTCAATTCAGAATTGAAAAAGACTTCTGGACAGAAGTCGAAACGTTTTCTGCAACAAATAAAGTCCAGTTGATCCTGTATTGAACGCCTTTCTGGGTGGAGTTTGCATGTTCTCCCCGTGCATGCGTGGGTTTCCTCCGGGTACTCCGGTTTCCTCCCACAGACCAAAAAACATGCTTGTTAGGCTGATTGGTGACTCTAAATTGACCCTAGGTGTGAGTGTGAGAGTGGATGGTTGTTTGGTGTGAGTGAGACAGGTCCCTCTTGTAAATGAGTCCCCGTGACTCAACGAGGCTAGCCTGTATAAATAAAGGTTGAATGAATGAATGAATCTTAGATTCGTAAACTAAAGTTTCTAAAAACTTAGTTGGCACTGAGGGTTATTTCCTTTCATCAGGAGGAAGATGTTTTATCCTACCAGAGACGTCCTCACCCAGAACACAAATTACAATGGGTATGATGCGAAAGCCGGAGGTTCACGCTGTCACCAGAAAGGAAGTCTTTCCTTCAGGGCCTCGTCTTGTCCATCAAGGCAGTGCCTCATCATTCCGAGGTGTTTGAGCGAGTTCCAAGGATTTTCTCCATTTCAGCTGACTGAGTCCCGTTCGAGATGGAAAGGGACCGGAGCCTGGCTCCCCGCTGCTTCCTGGGGCTGGCTCGAGATAAGGGTGTGAATCTCTGTGTCTGGAGAATCGATTCGATTCAAAATCTTTTTTTTTTTTTCAATTCAAAACCGTTTTTTGATTCAGAGACAAAAATTTTCTATTAA
>JBBPBX010051006.1:12964-24745 GCA_038048925.1 Garcialebias charrua | reverse complement strand
TTTTTTTTTATTATTTTTCAATTTTCAAGTAGCATAATAATTAGTGCACATATTAGTATTCCAATTTGGAGGTTGGTGGGGGGGGTATTAGCCAGTTCTTTTTAGGTACTTTTCTGTATCTTTTTGCTCTGTTTTGTCTCCGGGTTCACGCTTTATTGTGAATAATTGCTGTGTATTGCACTGCTGTCTCCATTGTTTTTTTTTTTTTGTTTTTTCTTATGGAGACTCTAGGTGTTGTTTTTTTATGGGTTTACTTTAGGGTAGGGGTTAAGGGGAGGTCCATCTCAGCTCTCTATGGTTGTTTTTATTTTTACTTTTTTAAATGGCTAATAACACTGTAGACCCCATTACGACAGGTCCAGGCACCTCTCTTCGTTTCATTAGCTGGAATATTAAGGGCATGGGCCACCCTGTTAAAAGATCAAAAGTTTTTTCCCACCTCAAGCGGTTAAAGCCCTCGGTGGTGTTTTTACAAGAAACTCATCTTCGCATTAAAGATCACAATAGATTGCGTTGCGCTTGGATGAATCAAGTTTTCCACTCAGATTTTAATTCCAAATCAAGAGGAGTAGCCATTTTGATTAATAAAACAGTACAATTCTCGCCCACTGATGTAATAGCTGATAAATATGGCAGATATGTAATAGTTGCTGGAACACTAATGCAGAAAAAAGTTCTTCTGGTTAATATATATGCTCCAAATTTCGATGATGCTGAGTTCGCAAACAGATTATTGAGCAGCCTTCCGTTTTTGGATTCTCATTTATTAATTTTAGGGGGTGACCTAAATTGTGTCATAGATCCAGAGTTAGACCGGTCCAATCCCCGTAATTTAAATAAATCTTTAATGGCTCAAGCATTTTCTGATTTCACGAGCCAGAGTGGTCTTATTGACCCATGGAGATCCCGAAATGCAACCAGTAAAAAATTTTCTTTCTTTTCTAAAGTGCATCACTCCTATTCCAGAATTGATTATTTTTTTATCGACAAGGCTCTCAATCCAGGTGTAGTCCTCTGTGATTATTTGAGTATAATGATATCAGACCATGCTCCGTTATTATTAGATATTCAGTTAACTTCTTACAAACGTAGCCGCCCTTTATGGCGGTTCAATTCTCTTTTACTGGCAGATGAAGAATTCTGTGACTTTATTTCTAATGCAATCGATGAGTTTCTGGTGTTTAATAAGAATGACTCCACTTCTCATTCACTGTTATGGGAAACACTTAAGTCCTATCTCAGAGGACAAATAATTTACTACACATCTCGTTCTAATAAAAGACATAACTCAAGGCTCACTGAATTGGCAACAATCATTGCTAAGATTGATCAAAAGTATGCCATAAGTCCCTCACCGGAATTATTTAAAGAGCGTATGGGTGTTCAGGCAGAGATTGATTTAATTTCTACCAAAGAAGCTGAGCGCTTACTTTTGCATAGTAAAGGTTCATTTTATGAATATGGCGACAAGGCCGGTCGTTTATTGGCACATCAGCTACGACGTCAGGTCAACTCTCGTATAATACCCAGTATTCAAAATACCCAGCAGGTAAATACGACTGACCCCATCAAAATCAATGATACTTTTAAATCATTTTATTCTTCTTTGTATTCATCAGAATTTCCCAAAGACAAAAAGGAAATGGAAGAATTTCTTCAAAGTCTTTCCATTCCTACTATTGATATTGACACTGCCAGGGGCTTGGATTCTTCACTAAGCCTTATGGAAATAATAAATTCAATAAAAGCATTACAGTCAAACAAGACCCCTGGCCCTGATGGGTTTCCCATTGAATTTTATAAAAAGTTTATGGTAAAACTTGCACCACTATTATTGGCCATGTTTAACGAATCCTTAGAACGCAAGACTTTACCTCCAACACTGACTCAGGCTACCATAGTTTTACTTCACAAAAAGGACAAAGACCCAACTTTGTGTGGTTCTTACAGACCACTATCCTTGTTAAATGCAGATGTAAAGGTGCTAGCCAAGTTGGTTGCTACTCGTTTGGAGAAAGTCCTCCCTTTGGTTATATCTGAGGAACAAAATGGCTTTGTCAAGGGACGTCAATTATTTTATAATACGCGCACCCTCTTTAATATAATCTATTCAAAGCATTTTTCTGATATACCCGAATTGGTCATTTCCCTTGATGCTGAAAAAGCATTTGACAGGGTAGAGTGGGAATACTTGTTTGTGGTTTTGAAGAAATTTGGATTTGGTGATACTTTTGTTTCTTGGATTCGGCTCCTTTATGCATCTCCTAAAGCCAGTGTCCATACGAATGATATATATTCTGACTATTTTTCTCTCGGGCGTGGAACACGCCAAGGCTGCCCGTTGTCGCCTTTGCTTTTCATTTTTGCAATTGAGCCTTTATCTATTGCCTTGCGCGCTGCCCCCTCATTTACAGGGATTTTTCGAAATGGAACAGAATATAAATTGTCTTTATATGCGGATGATCTGTTGCTGTACGTATCCAACCCTGCCACTTCTGTCCCCACTGTATTGCATATCTTAGATAACTTCAGCTCCTTCTCAGGCTATAAATTGAATTTGGAAAAGAGTGAATGCTTTCCTATAAACACTACCGCTTGCAGTCTTCAACATTCTGACACTCCATTCAAACTTAGTCTCACTGGGTTTAAATATCTTGGTATAAATGTGACACGTTCTTTATCTGGTCTTGCGTCAGCTAATTTTTCGCCTCTTGTCACAAAAACTACGTCTGATTTCCAGAGTTGGCGTAATCTTCCTCTCTCCCTTTTGGGTAGGATTAATGTTGTCAAGATGATCATTTTACCTAAATTTCTTTTCTTATTTCAGTCCATTCCTCTTTTTATGCCAAAAACCTTTTTTGATTCCTTGGATAGGCTGATTAGTGGCTTTATCTGGAATGGGAAACCTCCTCGGGTTCGTAAAACATTATTGCAAAAATGTAAACTCACTGGTGGACTCGCTTTGCCTGACTTTCAATCCTACTATTGGGCTGCACACATACAAAAAATTAGTTATTGGTTAAAATCGTCCAGTTTACCTTGGTGCAAACTGGAGGCATCTTCGTGTACCGGGTCTTCTTTATCTGCTTTAATTTTTTCTTCATTACCTATAAAACCTTCTTTATACACCAACAATCAAGTTCTTTTGAATACGCTTAAAGTTTGGTCGCAATTTAGAAGGCGCTTCAATTTTGTTGATGCTTCACCCTCATGTCCCTTGACAAATAACCATTTGTTCCCTCCGTCACTATCTGACTGTACATTTTCAGTTTGGTATGATTTTTTTTTTTTTTCTTCTTTCGGCTTTTTCCCTGCGTTAGGGGTCACCACAGCGATCTAGTCGCACGAAGATTTGGCAGTTGTTTTTACGCCGGATGCCCTTCCTGACACAACCACAGACCACCGAGCAACCACAGCCCTCTGTGTGGAGTAGAGAGCTGATATCTAGGGTTCCCGGGGGAGCAGATGGTGTGGGTTAAGGGCCTTGCTCAAGGGCCCAGAGTGGGGCAGATGAGGGTGGAGACAAGTGTGACCGCTTCACTTATCCCACCCACATCTTTGATGTTGTCGGTACCGGGGCTTGAACCGGCGATCTTCCGATCACAAGCGCACCTTCTTAACCTCTGCGCCACCACTCCCAGGGGTTAAAAAACCTATATACAGCAGGTATATTTGATAGCTTTGCAAATTTATCTGCCAAATACAGTTTACCTGGTACAGATTTGTTTCGATACTTTCAAATTCGGAATTTTGCCTCTAAATGTTTTTCAAATTTTCCTTCTGTTCCCCCTGAACGGCCTTGGGAAAAGATGGTCTCATATAATCCACTTCAGAAAGATATGATTTCAAAGATTTATAGTACTATCTTAAATCTAAGGGTTGACTCCAATGTCAAAATTAGAGATGCATGGGTTGAAGAGTTGGGAATCCAGCTGACCGAAGATCTTTGGGATGACGCCATTGACAGAATTCGATCTTCCTCATCTTGTGCTCGTCTTAGTTTGATTCAATTTAAAGTTGTGCATAGGGTTCATTTCTCCAAATCTAGGCTCTCTCAGATCTATCCAGATGTTGATGACATATGTGATAGATGCAGGGGTACCCCTTGCAATCTCGGCCACATGTTCTTTCTCTGTCCCAAATTACATAATTTCTGGTCTGACTACTTTTCAATTACATCTTCTATTCTGAAAGTTAATTTGCAACCTTGTCCACTTGTTGCCATATTTGGTATCTCCAGCCCGACGTTAGGGTTAACTTCTGCTCAAAGGGAAATTATTGCTTTTACATCTTTATTGGCTAGACGTATTTTACTTTTACACTGGAAGTCAGATAAATGTCCCTCAACATCCCTCTGGGTGAAAGATGTGTTGTTCTTTTTAAAGCTCGAAAAAATCAAATACACCCTGAGAGGGTCCACACAAAAGTTTTACCAAAAATGGCAATGTTTTCTTTCCTATTTTTCAAACTTGAAAGTTCTGCCTAACTGAAGGTGCCCGCCGTTGTGTTTTGGTTTAAATATCAATATTAGTAGCCATTTCTGTTGTATGTAATATGAGTTTGACTTCGAGTTGAGATTGGGGGGGGAGGGGGGTTGTCGTGTTTTCTTTTTGTTTTTGTTTTAATTGTTATTATTATTATTATTTATTATTATTTTTTTTTTTTTTTCTTTTTGGGGGATAATATAAAAAGAGGGTTGAAACTGTAATTTTCATCTTTGTGCAATGTTTTGTCAGTATTGTACTCATGATATTGACATGTGTCCGTAATAAGATCAACCCTAATAAAAATAATAAAAAAAAAAAAAGGCGTTCAATTCATTTTGATTTATCATGTCCTGGACGACTGAGAATCTTCACCAGCAATATGGACATACAGTATTCTGATTCATGCTCAGTAATTCAGGTAGAAAAATCCATCAAAGTTAAGTCATGTCCTCTGGACACTCACCTGTCCACAGGGAAGGACAAACAGGTCCAACTGTCCTGAGGACATGACCTAACTTTGTTGCATGAATATTGACGTAATAAATTGACAAAAATATAAACATTTGAACGAAATGCGCTCTACTCACCAAAAGTTTTTATTATCTGTACACAAATGCCATCCGCTTTAGTTTTCTTAAGAAGAGTTCAGTTCCTCTGTCTTACAGGGCAGCATGGCGTCTCCGTTCCAACAATAAGTCATTTTCTGTTGCCATGGTTGCTAACGCTGAACATTTGATTTAGCTTTAGGGCTGAGAACATCAACATTTAGCTTGTGCAGATCGCTACAGGTGGAGTTTCCCAGCTCTGACCAGTCTGCTCTCTGACCGTCCAGTCAAACACCTGCTAGATGGCACATTTCTTTGACCTGATGGTGGAAACATGATTGGATAAAAGCTCCATGTAAACATTTGCTGCTGGAAGCTGTACAACCAGGAGAAACGCTATGAAATGAAGAGACATTTCAGAATATTGATGAGTAGAAAAAAGTGATTCTGATTGTGTTTAGGTCAGCAGAGAAGAGTTTGCTGGTCCTGACAGTCCACCACTGAATGTCACAGATTGCTCAGATAAAAACAACACAAGTAACAGAAATCACAAGCAAAAAGGCCCAAGAACAGAAAAACAAACAACACAGGGAAGGAACCAGATCATAAACCTAACAAGAGCACCGCACCTGCCCACAAACTATTACAGCAGTCTAAAGCAATGGCTCAGAAAACATTTGACCTTGATTTGTGACCTTGGGTGACGAAGGGACAGCCCCTGAGAAGTACCAAAAAAACTGAACATCAAACTTGGTTTTGGGGGGATGGGGGTAAAAAGGACAGAGAACTAAACTAAGCACAAATTTCAATAACAGAAACCCGTCAGGGGATCAGACTTGGAGCCAGAAACTGAGACAAATCTTTTAACACCCCTGCCAGGATTTGAACCTGCAATTTTCACACAAACATGAATGTGTTGCCTGTTTACACCACAGGTTTATTTATTATTGCTCAAGGGCCCACGGTGGGGCAAATATGGGTGGAGGCAGATGTGGTTGATTTACTTTTTGCATACTTTTTTTGTGTGCTAGTCTGAGGTTTTGAACTTGCAACCTCTTGATCACAGGCTCACCTTTTCAATTTATGTTGTGTGTTTGGTGCTGTGAATATTTGTATTTGTTCCATCCACCATTCATCCATCCATCCATCATCTTCCACTTGTTGGATTGCGGGGGCAGCAGCTTGAGCAGGGAGGTCCAGATATCTCTTTCCACAACCAGCTCTTCTGGGAGGACTCCAAGGTGTTCCCAGACCAAGAGACGAGTCTGCCCAGCGTGTCCTGGGTCTTTTTCAGGGCATGCCCAAAGCCGAGGTCGAGCGGTGAAGTGTCTCTGTGAGCGTCTCAAGACAGGACGAATTATAGAACAGAAGAGTCTTTACTGTCATTGCACATGTAGAGGATAAGGCTTTGACCAATGAAATTCAAGGTGCCTCGACTGGCAGTGTATTTATTTACAACATATATACACAACGATTCAGTGCAGACAAATACCTATTTACATAAGAAACATCAGTCCTGTAAACAGAAACATACTGGTCAGAAGGATATTGGTGATGTAGTGGAAGCAGACTGAACATACTGCACATCCCGTGAGTGACCAAACATTTAGAGGAAAACTTTGTTTAGGGAGTTTAACAGGTATTTAGATGGTCCATGGGAAGAAGGCGTTTCTGAGTCCGTTTGTGCGGCTCTTCCTGGAGGGCAGCAGGCTGAGTAGGTGGTGAAAAAAGTTAAGTCATGTCCTCTGGACGAATTCTTAAGAATTCATAAATTGTACTTTTTGCTATGTTTTCAGCTGCGTGTTTATGTCCTTACCGTTATTCATAATTTACTGTATGTTTTAATCATGCTGACCATAAATCTGGATGTAGAATGATCCCTGTACAGTAGTTCTAACCTTTAGAGTCCTCACTGATGACTTTAGGTTGCTTTCGGAGTTTACGATGCTGGTGTCCAGTTGTGTGGACATGTTGGACTCCATTTTGACACTTTGATATACTGTATGCATGGACATACATAAAAATATGTCCAGAATGATCATTTGTGGCTCTATTGTTTGAAATGAGACTTGATGCTGCAACCTCTTAATTTTCCAGTCCATCCCTTCATTTGCATCAGCATAATAAAAAATAATACCGTAGATTATATATAAAATAATAAATAAATAAAAAAAGAGAAATAAACTGATGTGTGTTTCAACTTCTGTAACTACATATAGTTACAATAATTATGACAAAAATTGAGTGTGACTGTGACCAAGCAAGGGTTCAAGAAGAGCATTTAATTTAATTTGAGTACATTTATTCAGGCGTTTAGGCATTTTGTTTGGCAATGCTTAGGTTTATTGGTGTGACATAAAAAAAATAAAAAACTATAATAAAGGGTTGTTCAGATTTAATGTTAGTGGGAAAAATATTTTTATAGTGTATGTAAACATCTGGTTTCTTTTGACTCTAGTTAGTAATTTCATAAAACAACATAGGTCCATATAACACCATTGTGTTTGAACGACCAACGACCTTAAAGCTATAGTATGTAAGATTGTAATGTAGTCTGTAACTTTTCAAACAATATATTTTTAACATATTTCTTCACTCAGTCACTATCTACTGACAAACTGATGTTAGACCAAGTAATCTCTGAAAAAATCTATTGTCCCCTTGCTTCTCTATCAGCATTTATAAAAACACTGAAAACACAAGAGTGACCAGGACACTGACAGCCAATAAAAACAGAGTTGTTTGTCACGCCCCAACCCACGCCCCCACCTGTCCCAGCCGCAGCTCGTTCTCATTCAAAGGATTGCAAAGCGATGCAGGACTGTTTTTTATGTGACACAAAATGTATTAAATATCCCTTCTTTATCCCAGAGCTGGACTTTTATTTAGTTTTTTTGCCAAAAGCCAAGTGATCGCTTCATCCTTCACTGACAGACATGAGGAAATGGATTTGTCACGAGTCACGAGCGAATTAAAACATGTCCAACGTTGCTTTGTGAACCTCTGATGATTTCTGCTGGATTTTGTGTTGTAGGATGAGTGATTCGTGGTTTTATTAATTTTTTTAACAGTTATATTATCATATAAACACAGAATATCGCAGCGCAGACAGGAGGAGGTGGAGCATTCCACACATTCCAGACCAGCGCTGACAGAGGAAGTCACGAGCGAATTAAATCATGTCCAAACGTTGCTTCGTGAACCTCTGCTGGTGTCTGCTGGATTTTGTGTTGTAGGACTAGCGCTCCATGGTTTTATTATATTTTATTAGAAGGTTTTATTTCCATAAACACAGAATATCGCAGCGGCTCTGAGCAGACAGAAGCAGGGGGCGGAGCAGATCCCAAGTTCACCAGAAGCACGGACTGTGCTCCCTCCCCTCAGAGTCATATATAGCTCTGAGGGGAGGGAGCAGAATGCTTTTCTGCGCTGAAAATATTTCTAAGTCCCAGAGTCCCAGAGAGTTCAAATATCGCAGACCCGAGCTTTAAAGCTCCCCTGACATCATCTTTGAACTTTTCATAAAATGGCACAACATATATATATTTTAACATTGAACTATGATTGTTTTTGCTAAAACAATGTTAAATTAATGAAAATTCCTCTCAAAAATAGTTTAAAATTAGCGCCGTTTTTTTACACGGTAAATCCGGATATTTCCGGTCACGTGACTGTGACATCACGTCCAGATGCCTGCTCCAACGCGCATTGTAAAACAATGGCGGAGAATGCAGACGCATCAGACGAATTTAGCAATTTAAAAGTTGATATTTTAGCGATTTGGCTTCAGTTCGTGAAGCAGAAGTTATTTTGAGTGATCAACAAGAAACAGCAGGGTTTTATTTTCTTCCTGCTGCTGCTGTTTTCATGAGAGGTGTCACGTTCAGGAAGTGAGCAGGTGTCTGAGTTCTGCAGAGGCTGATCGGGATAACTCTTTTACAGAGCACTGAAACGGTATTAATTAATTTATCTAATAATCATTCAACATTAATTTATAGTCTAAAAACATGAGTCCTTTTTAAATTATCTGTTTTATTTTCTTCCTGCTGCTGCTGCTTTCATGAGAGGTGTCACGTTCAGGAAGTGAGCAGGTGTCTGAGTTCTGCAGCAGCAACTTTTAGATGCTGAAGGGATTCTTTCACATCTAACTCTTTTACAGAGCACTGAAACGGTAATACATTAATTAATTTATCTAATAATCATTCAACATTAATTTATAGTCTAAAAACACGAGTCCTTTTAAAATTATCCGTTTTATTTTAGAAGTTTATTCAAACATACGTTCTGAAAAACACCATTCATATTTCCACTGTTGTACTTTGCATGTTTACATGTTCACTATATATAAATATATATAAAAACAGTAGTTTATACATCAGTCATTACATTTAAAAATAAATTTATATCAAATACTGTCAAAATAACATACAGGTAGTCCCCGACTTACGAGCGAGTTCCGTCCCTAGGGGGCGCTCGTATGTCAAAAATTCGTAAGTAGGATCACATAGTAAAAAAAAAAAAAAAATAAAAAAAAATTTTTTTTTTTTTTTTTTTTACTTTTTTTTTTTTTTTTTTATAAATGAATACATGTACAGTACTGGACAGTCACCAAGCACTTAGCCTATCCTAACACAGTTTTTAAAGATGAAGGAATAAGTTGAATTGTCTCCCTTTCACATAAAGGGAGCAAGCTCCCTATGGAGCCTGCAGGGAGGAGGGAGACAATTCAACTGACTCCTTCATCTTTAAAAACTGTGTTAGGATAGGCTAAGTGCTTGGTGACTGTACAGTACTGTACATTTATCTATTTATTAAAAATATACAGTATATACAGTATTTTTATTTTTTATTGTTTTTTATTTATAAATAGATAAATGTACAGTACTGTACAGTCACCAAGCACTTAGCCTATCCTAACACAGTTTTTAAAGATGAAGGAGTCAGTTGAATTGTCTCCCTCCTCCCTGCAGGCTCCATAGGGAGCTTGCTCCCTTTATGTGAAAGGGAGACAATTCAACTTATTCCTTCATCTTTAAAAACTGTGTTAGGATAGGCTAAGTGCTTGGTGACTGTCCAGTACTGTACATGTATTCATTTATAAAAAATAAAAATAAAAAGTAAAAATATATATTTTTTTATTTATTTTTTTTAATGAGATGCATGCTCTTAAGTCCGGGACCTCGTAAGTCAGAGCGCTCGTAAGTCGGGGACTACCTGTATATTGATAAAATAGCTGAACATCAGGGTGTGTGTGTGTGTTTGTTTTGTGTTTGAATAAACTTCTAAAATAAACCAGCTCCAACCACTTCATCAAGTTTGCGGACGACACAACAGTGGTAGGTCTCATCAGCAACAACGATGAGACGGACTACAGGAACGAGGTGAGCCGCTTGGCCTTGTGGTGCGGACACAACAATCTCACTCTCAACGTGGAGAAGACAAAGGAGATTGTCGTGGACTTCAGGAAGAGGGATGCACAACATGCCCCTCTGACCATCAACAGCACCGCAGTGGAGAGAGTGGACAGCACCAAGTTCCTGGGAGTGCACGTCTCAAAGGACCTGTCCTGGAGCAGGAACACTGCAGCACTGGCCAAGAAGGCTCACCAGCGCCTCTACTTTCTCCGCAAGCTGAAAAGGGCTGGAGCTTCAACCCCCATCATGTGCACCTTCTACAGGGGTGCCATAGAAAGTGTCCTGACCAGCTGCATCACGGTGTGGTTTGGTGCATGTACTGCATCATGCCGCAAGAGCCTCCAGCGCATCGTGAGAGCAGCTGAGAAGATCGTCGGCACCTCCTTGCCCTCACTGCAGGACTTACACAGCAAACGCCTCACTCGGAAAGCCCACTGCATGGCAGGTGATCCCACACACCCACTACACAGCCGCTTTAGACTGCTGCCATCAGGGAGGAGACTGAGGAGTCTCCAGGCTCGAACCAGTAGACTGAGAGACAGCTCTGTTCATCAGGCAGTCAGAATGCTAAACACTCTGCCTGCTCTGCCTCCCCTCCCATTTGAACTGCCTTACGCCAAAAATACACTACATGCGTTACGGCTCCGCCCCGCTCCGGTCCGACCTCCGCAGCAAATATGCACCCATTATAATCAATGAGAGAATTTACACTGTCTCCGCACGGCGGCGGCGAGTTGCGGAGAGCGGACGGCAGTCCGTCAAAATTAGAAAATTTTCTATTTCTGCCGGATGCCGGAGCTGTGCCGGAGTCAACTTTTGAAGATTACGTCGCACCAACAGGAAAAGGAACGAGCACAACTTCCGTATTTACAAAATAAAATCACCACGGGCGGACTTAATCCTAGCTCTATACGGATTTATTTGTACAAAAATGCTGTCAAACTATCATTTATGACTACGCCTACAAACGCAATACAAGAAATAAATAAATAAAGTATTTTATTCTGAAATGTAATACATCACTTCCTGTTGCTCAAACCATGTCCTGTCGCTCATTTACGAGAGAAGATCAAGGCAGCAGTCTCTACTGTTGTTCTCCTTCTTCCACCGAATGAATTGTTTTGTTCTGACTTACTTATTTATCACTTGATTTATCGCGCGATCCCGCAAATCCCGCGCATGCGTCTAGGAGCGGCGCATGCAGGCGGACCTGAGCTGGGAGGTAGTGGAAACTGGAGTTTGAGACGCTCAGCTGCGACCTGCGGAGCGAAGCGGACAACATGTAGTGTATTTTTGGCGTTAACACAAAAAACTTTCTCACACATTACCACTCAA
>JBBPBX010051006.1:0-12497 GCA_038048925.1 Garcialebias charrua | reverse complement strand
AGAAGCCACCTCAGCCCAAAAGAAGGTGGCAGAACTCCTGGAGGAGACCAGAAGGACGGCAGATTTTATCTTTCGCCTCACTGGTACTGCAGCCATGGTGATTGGGAAAAGCATGGCGGAGGCGGTTGTCACCCAGCGACACCTCTGGCTGACCCTGACGGAGCTGCCAGAGAATCAACATGCCACCTTCTTGCAACAGGCGGTGGAGCCAACAGGTCTGTTTGGAGGGTGCTGGACAAAATTCAAAGTCGCTGTGCTCAACGTAACGCCAAAAATACACTACATGCGGTCCGGCTCCGCCCCGCTCCGCAGGTCGCAGCTGAGCGAGTCCAATTTTCACTACCTCCGCTCCGCTCAGGTCCGCCTGGATGTGCCGCTCCGAGACGCATGCGCGGGAATTGCGAGATCGCGCGATAAATCAAGTGATAAATAAGTAAGTCAGAACCTCTCATGAAAGCAGCAGCAGCAGGAAGAAAATAAAACAGATAATTTAAAAAGGACTCATGTTTTTAGACTATAAATTAATGTTGAATGATTATTAGATAATTGAATTGAGAAAGCTCATCGGATGATGAGCGAAACGTCTTCTGTTACAAATAAAGTCCAGTTGATATTGTATTGAACGCCTTTTTTGATTATTAGATAAATTAATTAATACCGTTTCAGTGCTCTGTAAAAGAGTTATCCCGATCAGCCTCTGCAGAACTCAGACACCTGCTCACTTCCTGAACGTGACACTTCTCATGAAAACAGCAGCAGCAGGAAGAAAATAAAACCCTGCTGTTTCTTGTTGATCACTCAAAATAACTTCTGCTTCACGAACTGAAGCCAAATCGCTAAAATATCAACTTTTAAATCGCTAAATTCGTCTGATGCGTCTGCATTCTCCGCCACTGTTTTACAATGCGCGTTGGAGCAGGCATCTGGACGTGACGTCACAGTCACGTGACCGGAAATATCCGGATTTACCGTGTAAAAAAACGGCGCTAATTTTAAACTATTTTTGAGAGGAATTTTCATAAATTTAACATTGTTTTAGCAAAAACAATCATAGTTCAATGTTAAAATATATATATGTTGTGCCATTTTATGGAAAGTTCAAAGATGATGTCAGGGGAGCTTTAAAGCCCCACATCTTCAGTGCACAGACTCTGGTTCCAGAAATACAACATGGCAGCCCCCACAAAACGTTTCCTGCTGGCTTTAACTCCCAACATGAAGAGAAGGCAGAGGACTCAGTTCAGTGTAACACATCTGGTGCCCTCACGTACCCATTGGTTCAAACGTCTTTAACATCTGAACGTCTCACAACTTTGGCTCACTACTTGATGCTCTGGCAACTACCTGATAACACTATCACTTCACTTGTGTTGTCTAACACTCATCACTGGTAGACTCTGGGAACAAATTATGCCTAAATACAACCGTTCTCTCTGGGTGCTTGCCCTGGAACCTGTCAGTGAGTTGCTGTTACAGAATTATATTAATTTCTTTAAAAAAAAGACAAAATGATCAGCTGAAGCATCAACTTTTTTATTTATTCTTCATCTGAACGTAGAGTACAAAAAAAATGAAAGTTCCGACTGTAACTACGGTTCTATGAATCCCGGATGACCGCTGGAGGCGGTGCTTAAAGCGCTGAATGATCACTCTTGCGCATGCACAGGTCGAGAGTCTTATACCAACATGGTCACGTGTGACCCCCGGGCACGATATAGTCACGTGACAATGACAGCTCAGTCCCTTTAAATCCTTGCGAAACACAATGATTCCGAGGGACCGAACGCTCTGGCGGTCATCCGGGATTCATAGAACCGTAGTTACAGTAGTAACTTTTGTTCTATTTCATCCCTACTAACCGCCAGAGGCGGTGCTTAAAGCACTGGATGACGAATACCAACAGGGTCCTGAGGAATCGTACAATCAAATAAGCAACATGTCCACCTTACTTGAATGATGATGAACGCTGGGTCAGGATTCCCTCCAGTGGGTGAAAGGCAGCAAGTTTAACCCTGTAAAACCTAGCAAAGGTATTTGGAGGTGACCAGGAGGCTGCTGCACATATAGCCGCCAGAGTGACCCCAGTCATAGCGGCCCATGACGCACTAATGCTCCTGGTGGAATGACACCGTACACCAGCAGGAGGTTGGTGGCCCTGTAGAACGTACGCTTGTTCCACCACATGTACAATCCAACACGTAAGACGCTGTTTGGAAAGGGCCTGCCCCTTGCAGGGCCCTGTGTAGCAAACAAACAGACTATCAGATTGCCGCAGAGAAGCTGCGAGTCCGACATACGCTTCCAGTGCCAGAACAGGGCAGAGAGGCTCGTCACGCCCCTCTGCAGCAAAGCGAGCAAGCTGGAGGGGCACAGAGTGGCTCGCAGATGAGGCCACCTTAGGAATCTAGACACCCAAAGACTTTTGTTTTTGTCCTATTTAATAATCAAGCTATTATCATTAATAGGTCCCATATGTTATGCTCTGATGACGTTTGTTTATTCATACAACAGTGTTGGTAATGAGTTAAGAAAGTTCTAAATCTGCTGTATCATAAGACTGGCGTCTTAAACTAACTTTCTTATCCTTTCTGACATTTTTAATCTAACTTATGCCTCCTCTCAGTGGCTCCTGGCTTAACAGACTGAATCAGAAAGAGCTACGTCTTTCTAGGTCAAGTTAGCCTTAAAAGAGCTCTGACTTCCTGTTTTCCTTGAAGTCTGCTGGAGTAAGCCTCAAACTATGGTCTTCTCCAAAGAACTGATGATCGTCTAGTCACACGCTAATGACACGTCATTCAGTTAAAAGATTTATAACATGCCTGTTATAAATCTATTTCAAGCCGTGAAAAGCTCTCTTTTATTGACATTCCTTTAAGGAACGTCTTATCTTGAACAACAGCACCAGGAGCTGCCGTTACTTTCGGTTCGAGTCAAGGCGCACGTCTGGAGACGCTGAGAATGGTAAACGAACTGACCAAACTGGACCGAGGGAGACTGACCATCTTCACGAGGTAACAAGTCGTCAAATGCTTTGCCAAGGGTACCAACGTGTAGCTTTAATCGGCCGGAGAACTGCCATGTTTCTGGTTAAAACACATCAAGATAACTCCCTGACTCTTAACTTTTCTTCCTCCATAAACCTCTTATTCCTCCTTTTCCCTTTCCCTCTCAATCTTAAGCTGGAAACTATTTTAAGCTGAAATGCCCCTCAGACTAAATATGTGTAACATCTAGTATTTATGTCTGTTGTGTTAAATCAAGTGTGCTGACGTATTTGAATTGAAAGAAAGTGAAATCATGTCAATCAAGTGTAATGGTGTTAATTTAGTTGATTTATTTTAAATAAATGATAGTGTCTCTTTGACATATCAAACTAAGTTAACGTGTCCATTGTCACTTAATGGCTCTGTTTATTTATCCATCATAAAGATCACAGAAATATTGGGTAAACTGAAAAAGAACAGAATCCGTGAATTTACTATTCAATCTGAATAAGTAAATTAATTAAGATAAAAAGGAGATCAGTATTAATATTGACCTCCTCATAATTCTTACATCTGGTGGCCTTCGTACGTGGTTCTGAAAGTTTATTGATTTCTGTGGTTTCTCATGAACTGTAACGTCATGTTTGCATAAGTGGATCCAAGTTTTAAACTCTGAGGATAATGATTTTGGCTGGAAGTGTTCAAAGCAGGCAGATTCTGCATGTTTTTATCATTTGAAGCTGTGAGATTATTATTGTTTCAACTCTGTTAGACGCTGTTGGAAGCATTCAGGTGAAGTTTTGTCAGCCGTGGTCTGTGGTGGTTCTGGTCCTGGTTCGGTCCAGTTCACGCAGACTCCTGTACAAAGCTTTGTTTGACCGCCGAGTCAAAAGCCTGAAAGCTAATTTAACATCTACAAGATTGCTGTTGTGGTATTTTACATTTTAGAGCAGGTCAGAGAAGCATATTACTGTAGAACGTAGTCGGATAGTGGTTCTGTTCAGACCCGAGTTTCTGATCCACGACGAAGTGGACCAGAACCGACGTTGACGCGCTCCGAGAGAGTCCGTGTTTGTTCAACAGCTGCAGTGCTGTGTTACTGAGCGTAACTAAGTTGGCCTGTCTAGGTGTGTTCGCCGCATGTTTCAGAATTTTGGAAAGTTAATTTGTAGCGTCTGAGTTGTTTTAAGAGTCTATAAAGTTGTGGTCTGTTGTGCGAGCTAACGTTAGAGCTACGTGTCCAAGTACACGTTTGTTTATGAGCTGTGATTGGATGAAACGAGAGCTGGGAGCTGTCAATCACTCGTAGCGAACGCTGATTCGCTGTAGTGGGAACGCACGCCGTTGCGACCAACCCACTTTGTCGTCATTTCCGGTACTTCATTGGTCGAAGGTTAGAAAACTACATTTACCATGGTTGCTTGGGAAA
Organism: Garcialebias charrua; assembly: GCA_038048925.1. Classification (NCBI taxonomy): domain Eukaryota; kingdom Metazoa; phylum Chordata; class Actinopteri; order Cyprinodontiformes; family Rivulidae; genus Garcialebias; species Garcialebias charrua. The sequence continues at coordinate 8,084 of JBBPBX010051006.1, read as the reverse complement.
AGGACTACAAGCACTGTGATTGATTGGTTGACGTCACGTATCTGTGTAGCGAGCTCCGCCTCGCTCAGCACAGCAGAGCTGGTGACGCGCTGCGTCGACCCGCCTATTTGTGTCGTCATTTCCTGGTGCACTTTGAGTGACGAACAGTCACGTTCACAAAAAACATCATAAAAAGTCAGCATTTTATGGTGAGTTACCAGCTTTTAATTTTGTTCTGTACACAAACAATAGCTCCTGTTTATTTTAAATAAAATATTTAGAATAACAGAGGTACGGACAAACATTTTTGCTTATTTTAAATACAAAGAATTTAAAATAACAAACAAAAGTACAGTTTTCACTCCAGATAACTAAAAAATTTTTCCTTTCTCTTCCTTTCTCTGACACATCATCTTCCACAGTTGTCCTGTGCACATTTAAACTTTCCTGTTTATTTCAAATAGTGAAAAGTTTAGAATAACGAATACAGAACATCTTTTATTTTGATTTTCACTGAAAATCCAGATAAAAGATGGCAGGCACAGAGGGTGAGACCCCTGACACCTCTGATACAGGGCAGCCTGTGCCACCTCAAGGCCACGACCCGACCAAAGCAGATTGGATCGAATGTGCCTTATTTTCACTCACAGGGCCCATCACAAACTACCATGAAGAGACACAGTTGATGGAGGAAGCAGATGTGGACAGTGCATTAAAAACTGTAACAGCTGGAACCACAACGGCTGAAAAGAAAGCAGACAGAGATAAACGTTTGGCTAAATTAAGCCTTCTGTTAAAGGCCAAGCTAGACTTTGAAACTGCTGTACGCCGGGCTGTCTCTACATCATGTTTAACAGCACAAATGGAGGTTGCCGCTTTACAGCAGGAGGTAAAGAGTTTAACACAGTCGAGTATTGGCAGCGCTGAACAAACGCGTAGTCTCTACGAAGAATGCAAAGTGTTAAAAAGGGATTTTGACCAATCACAAGTTGATTTGGAAAAATGTGTGGTGGAGAAGGATAAGTATTACCATCAATACAAGTCGATTCAGGCGGATTGTGGGGAGGCACGAGACGCGCTGGAAAAATGCACGGACACCCTGGAATCATTATCACTACGGTACACAAGGCTGCAAGAAGATTATAGAAAATCACAAGAACAGCACATGATGTTACAACGTGAAAATGATGGGTTAAAAGTCCAACTGAATAGTTGTAAAATAGAGCGTGCATCAGCAATGAACAAACTCTTTGAAGAAGAGAGAAAATGTTTGGGTCTCATGAGTAAACACCTTGAGAACTCACCGCCTCCGCTGCCTCCTCCCATACCTGATGACCTACTCCCTCCTCCACCGCCCCCGCCCATGCCAGATGCACTACTCCCTCCAACACCACCGCGCCGTCCCTTAGGGCCTCTAAAACCGACAATCCCACCGGATGCACCGGTGGGTGGATCTGATAATAACCCACAAATACCTCTATCAATGGCTGAACTACGGAATATGGCGAAAAGCATTCAAACCTTCGCCCCTGGCCCAATGGGCTCACACGAAACCAAGATCTATCTCGAGGACCTTGATTTCCAGCTTCAACGTTTCCCAGAAGCTACAGATGATGATAGAATCTGTCTGTTAAGGTTAACATCGGACAGGACGGTGCATGCTTTTATGAAGCGTCAACGAGAAGCAGTGATGAAAGACTACAGTCTTCTCTGTGCTGCGCTGATAAGGGAGTTTTCTCCTTGCACGGGGCCCGATGGCATCATAACAGCAGCTAACATCAAGCAAGGTAGGAATGAACACCCAAGGTCATATTATGACCGAATATTCCGTGCCTATTTCGGGGACAGATGCGAACCTGAAATGGAGGAGGAGGTAGGGTTTAAGTATATTTTCAGCCAAAACCTCTGCCCTGACATAAGAGAGAAAGTACATGTCAGCGCAAACTATAAACGGAGGTCCATCGAAGACATAAGAGAGTGCGCGATAGATGTTTTTACAGGTCGCTCACCAAACAAGACACCCTTTGAAGTGTGTCCTGGTGAAAAGGTCAAATACCAATCGCTAGACCTTGAAGGAGCAAGAGCGCCAGCTCACTCTTTTAAGGAAGCCGAGAATAAGCAAAATTTCCAACCTGACAGACCGCAAAATGAAGGTGTCCGCTGGAACAAAGACCAAAAGGGGTCCAGAGACCCCAAGTGGTACAGGCCGCATCAAGAGGAAGAGCCCCATCAAAAAAGGAAGGCTTTCCAAAAGAAAAAGAAATATGGGTCCCAAGGAGACTCATATGAAAGAGGGTGGTCCCAGAGAGGACCCCCGAGCAATGCGCCAGCTCCTGCACCTCAAACTGAACAGTCTGGGGCGAGGAAAAACCCACAGAAGTTCCAGAAAAAAGGCCCTAAACCTCTGTCTTCAGAAGAGATGGAGAACATACGTCGGTTGTTAGAAAGTTTGAAAAAAACAAACAAGGAAAACAAACCTGGTGTGATGTGTAGCACTATCATTGATAGTGACTCAGAACACACAAATAACAGCAATGCCACGATTGCTGACAGTCACCAAGATACTGATGGTCAGGATGCTGACAATCAGGGTATAGACAGTCAACAAGATGTTGACTGTAAACATGACGTCATTGTTACAGAGTCCGAGAGCCCCTCATCAGAAAAAGGGGGGGAAAGCGCACTCACCAAAGACAATGACTCGTCACAGACCGATCACTCAGACCCATGTGTGACTGCACTACCAATACAGGTGAATGAAATTCACACAGACAATGGTAGACGTAACAAACGTCGAAAAAAACCTGATAGGTTCCTGTGTAACATTATCAGGAAGGGGCCCGCTAAGAAGGCTTACCTGTCAATCACTTTAGAAGGGGTCCTCACAGAAGAGGCCCTCCTGGATGGTGGGGCTGACATAACCATTATGTCTCCCACACTGTTGAAGGAGCTAAGGATAGCCGCTAGCGGGGTTGACAGGGAAATACCCCTCAAAGAATGTGCTGTAGTACTACAGGGACTCTCAGAGACGAGTACAACCCTTACAGCTATAGCCATGGTTCATATGCAGATTGGTGAAATGACGCTATACCACCCGGTACACGTGTCCACCGTTGACTCATTCCCATTTTTGGTTGGCCAAGACTTTATAAACCGCTTTGACGCGATTATAGATTATGGCGATCAAACAATGTGGACCAGAGTGAGCCAACCACTGCCGATCGATATGCCTACACATGGTGACACTGACTGTTTAACAGCAGGTACCGCGGAAGGCACAAAGGGGTCCTCCAACGAGAGCACAATCCCGGTAAGTGAACCTTCAGCAACAGGTGAGGCAGAAAAGGCCCAACAAGAGAGCCTCCTCTGCGAGCTGAAACAGTCAGCACTCACTGAACACTACCTACCGCAGGTAGTCAAAGGTGTTGAGATCCAAGGATCCCACACCGATGATGCTGTTTTGTCTCCTTGGACGGAGAAATCAGCGATCAGCCAAGCTTTCTATGGAACCTTGGTTAAAAAACAGTTGGGTCTAGAAATGAACAAAAAGGCTTTCCGCTTTTCGTTGGACCCCAACGATAAACAGGTAATGACCGCAAAAGGGATCATTGACCTGAAACTGATCTGGAACCAACGAGTACTGGATCACCCGTTCCTCGTGGTCCCGAACTTACCACATGCAACCTACATAGGCTCCGACATTTTGGTAAGGTTAGGTGTCCGAGTGGACATCAACAACAATGTACTGTGGTCACTAGACACAGCCACAAAGGACTCTCCTGTGCTAACAACAGAGAACCTTAAGGCTGGACAGACCATTCCAGAGGTCTGTCAGATTGCTAACAGCCATAACACTGCGGTACCACCTCAGGTTATGAACAAGCCGGTGATGTGTCACATCATGAAAGGACAAGCTATTAGCACAAAACAGGCATACTTTCAACCATCTCCTATGTTTTTCAACTTAGGACTGTCCATGGAGGCCACATTCCAAGTGACCCTCGACTGCAGAACCACGACTGTTGCTGTGTGCAACACAAGCACAGAAGAGGTACTGATCCCAAAAAACACACAGCTAGGATGGTTGATCTCCACTGATTTTCATGATTTTGAGCTAAGCATTCCATTTCTGGGAGGACTCCCAGAGAACTTGATCCCATATCAACACACGGGGCAAGTCTTGTTCACGAAACCAACACAGGCCATAGCTCTTTTCTCCCCCACTGAGTCCGACCAGGACACTGTCCGCAGGTTCGGTTTCAACAAAGGAGACAGTCTATGCCCCCAAACTTACAGTGCACTACCTGTTGACAGGTTTTACGACACTGAAGGGGACTCACTGGAGCTCCCCAAAGAACAAGAATCCCTCTCAGTTGCTTCACAGATTGACCAGGTGGTCGCCCAAGCCGACGCCCTGAAAACTGATGAAGAAAGGGACAAACTTCGCAAAGTTCTTCTAAAATATGAGAAATCATTCTCAACTGACTCGATGGATTGTGGGTTGACCACGCTCCACACAGTGAGCATCCCAACCCCGCCTAATGCTCCCCCTGCATTTGTCAGACAGTACAAGATTCCTCTGGCAGCACATCAACCTATCAGAGAAATCATTAATGACCTGTTAGAAAAAGGTATCATCCGATACTGTAACAGCACTTACTCTGCGCCTTTATGGCCGGTGTTAAAACCAAATGGTAAGTGGAGACTCACTATAGACTACCGAAAGCTAAACAAACAAGTTCCCTTATCCAGATGGCCTATGACGCAACTCCAACAGGAACTGCCCAAGGTCACCAATGGTAAGTACTTCTCGACTCTCGACGTCGCCTCTGGTTTTTGGACCATCCCTGTGCGCGCCGAGGACCAGTACAAACTAGCTTTCACTTTTGGTGGCCGTCAGTACACCTTTAACAGGTGTCCCTTTGGCTACGCTAACTCACCTGCAGAGTTCAACATCTTCTTGAACAAAGCATGTCCAGACGCCCACGAGCGTGGAACACTGATCTACGTGGACGATGTCCTTTTGAGGCAGCCAACACTGGACTCACATTTGGCTGAGATCGACCACGTTCTGAATCAGCTGACAACTGCTGGTGCTAAGATATCACTGTCAAAATGCCAATGGTGCAGAACCAAAGTGGACTACGTTGGCCTACTTGTAGGTCCTGACGGAGTACAACCACAGCTGACTCGCACCCAAGGCCTCGACAATCTCAAAGTCCCCACCAATCTCAAAGAACTACAAAGTTTTCTGGGCGTGTGTAACTACTCGAACCAATTCATCGAAAACTATGCGGACCTTGCGAAACCACTGACTGAACTCCTTAAAAAAGACGTACCATTTGTTTGGACTGACAAACAGCAACAGGCAATGGACGCTCTTATAAACAGGATCAAGTCAGCCCCTTGTTTAGTCTACCCAGACTACAACAAAGAGTTTTACTTGGAAGTGGGCTTCTCAGCTCATTGCATAAGTGCAGGTCTGTACCAGATACACGACAGAGACAAACGTGTAGTAGCCTACGCCAGCAAAACGATGGCAGGCCCCGAGTTGAGATTCTCAGACTGTGAGAAAGCTTTACTGACCACAGTGTGGGCAGTTAAACATTTCTCCAGCTACATTGGTGGACAGAAAATCATTGTGGAAACACAACACCAGCCAGTGACCTTTCTTAACAGTGAACGCATCAGAGATGGTGTGGTGACAAACTCACGTGTTGCAACGTGGCTCATGGCGCTTCAAAGTTTTAACCTAGACATACGTTATGGTCAAAACAAGAAGTCACATCTGGGGACGGACTTGGCAATCTGCCAGAAGTGTACACAAGATGTACCAGCCACCCAGCCGCCGGTTGAGGTAAAACCCCCAGTAACTGAAGACCCGAATCACCACTTCTTTGATGACAATATCTGCAAAGATATGACAACATTGTACGTGGATGGATCTTCATTCCTCCGCGACAAGATCTGCAGAGCAGGTGTTGGAGGGGTCCTCCTCCAAGACCAAGAGCAGATAACTTTCAGCTACAAATTAGGATCTCAGACTTCTCAGTACGCTGAGATTGCAGGAATCCTAATAGCTCTCCAGATGGTAGTAGAACGCTCTATCAAGACGCTAGTCATCTGCACTGACTCTAACTATGCTCGTTTGAGTTTCGCTTGTCACCTCGCTGTGTGGAAACAGAACGGTTTCCTAACAAGCGACAGAAAAGTGGTCAAACACAAAGAGCTTTTCATAGCGTGTGATCACTTGGTGACATCACACGACTTACAGATCTACTGGAAGAAAGTTCCAGGGCATTCTAGAGTCCCAGGCGATGACAAGCACTACAATGACATTGCAGACTCCTTAGCCAAAGAAGGAGCCGACGAAGGTCCTCTATGGTCCTTCGACCCCTCCTGGTTAATCGAGACTCTGCCAACACATCCTTCAGTCAGAGTTATGGCAGTCACACGTGCACAGGCCGCAACCAGACCTGCTGACAACGCAGTCTCTGTACGACCCGCACTGACTGACCCAGACATCATCCAACTACAAAAGTCGGATCCTGCTATCAACTCCATGATACTGTACCTGACTGATCCGAACAAAAATAGTCCGTCTAAAGACGACCTGGATTCCGATCCAGACCTTAAGGTCCTCTATCAGCTGCGCAAACAGCTAAAACTAATCAAGGGCATCTTAACTTTCGCTCATGGACCAACGTCCTCACCTGTGTTCGTGGTTCCCCATGACCAAAGGGGGGTGATGTTAGTTCATGCCCATGATCTCCCGTCCGCAGGACACAAAGGAGATAAAGCCACGCTGACGGCATTAAAACAAATTGCCTATTGGCCTGGAATGAAAAGGATGTCAAGGACTACATTGAAGGGTGCGTGGTCTGTGGCCAGTTTCAGCCAACCAGACCACTTCACAGAGCACCACTGCAAAGCAGAGGCATTGCATTCCCATGGTCTGACCTCCAGATCGACTGGGTTGGACCACTCACTAAGAGCTCTAGAGGAAATAAATATTTTCTCACGGTAACCTGTGCATTCACCAAATGGGTAGAATGCCTACCAGCTCCTAACGACACAGCACAAACCACTGCTATGTTGTTAATGAATCATATATTCTCAAGGTTTGGACTTCCCCTTCGGGTGAACTCAGACCAAGGTACACACTTCACAGGTGAAGTGATGAAAGAACTGTGGAAGACGCTAGGCGTCAAGGCCAACTTTCATGTCGGCTACCACCCACAGGCTTCAGGCCAAGTAGAGAGAGCAAACAGAACTGTGGTGAGTATTTTGAAGAAATACGTGGCTGCAAACCACAAGGACTGGGACGTGAAACTCCCTCTGGTCCTCATGGCCATAAGAGCCACTCCACACACATCAACTGGCATCTCTCCCTTCGAGATGATGACCGGTCGACAAATGACTCTCCCTCTACACCTGTTGTACCAACCAGGCGACGCCGCCATGGCGACAGCCTACACCACACAACAATACATGAAAGATTTGAATGTACACCTCAGAAACACTTTTGCTTTCGCCCAGAAAAACCTGGAAAAATCCGCTGAAGGACGTAAGGCGTACTACGACCAAAAGGCCTCTCACAATGAACTCCAAGTGGGAGACAGAGTCTGGTACTATACGTTCGCCCCAGCAACCGGGAAAGGAGAGTCCGAGACCGGAACTCTCGCCCGCAAACTAATGCCCAGGTGGACTGGACCTCATCTGATAACAGACAAAGTGTCCTCAGTCGTCTACGAAATCAAAATCAGCAAAGGCCGCAAAGAGCCAATTGCTAAATGGGTACATCGAAATCAGATCAAACCTTACAAGGCGTTCAATGACTCCACAAAAGACAAAGATCTCACAAACTCACCGACTTCATGGGATAATAAGGTCGTCCAAACACAAGTTAGTAAATAAACTAATCAGGTTTAAACTACCATATTTCCCACCCTATAAGTCGCATTGTCCAATTTGAACTTAGAAACGCTAAGCCTAAAACCCACAACAAAAAACTAACCTTAACAACCGTTTAAATCCACGAGATTTAATTTGACCTCGGTCATAAAGTTGAGACCTGTTTTTCTTGTGTGTTGCACTTTGGAATC
>JBBPBX010051005.1:0-24746 GCA_038048925.1 Garcialebias charrua | reverse complement strand
TTTCGGTCTAAATAACTTATTTTTGCTGGCTATGCTCCTTTCAACCGATTTCTGCTAGTTGCAGCTTTTTCTGCTATTTCAGCTACTACCGAGCTGTTTTTGTGCTCAATTTAGCTTTTCCAGCTAATTCCACATTTTTTTGATAATTTCAGCTCCTTCCACTTCCTTCTGGTAGTTTAGGTTTCTTTCTATCTTTTCAGCTAAGTTTTTGCTCATTTAAGCTTTTTAAGTTAATTTCCTAACTTTAATGCACATTTCTGCTTATTTAAACATAATTCAGCAAATGTATGTTCTTTCTGCTTTTTAAAAGCCAACTTCAGCTTGTTCTTCCATTTCAGCTACATTCCAACATGTTTTTAGCTAATTGCAGCTGTTTTTTTAACAAGTTCTTCAGCGATAAGCATTTATACTGCATTTTTGCAGGAAATGCAATTTTTTTTTCATTTACCCTTTATTTATACAGATAGTCTCATTGAGCCACAAGAACTCATTTTCAAGATTTCATTTTCAAATTTCTCTAGTTTGTTACTGTTTTGAGCCGCGTAACTAGGGGCTCCTCTGGGATTTGAACATAAAACCTCTCTAAAAAAGTTTGTTAGCATCACAGCCTCTTTGTCCCTGTGATCGACTGTAAACACAGAACTGTGATAGATACATGGTGGAGGAAAACAAGTGCATTTATAATAGTTTTTCTTTTACACAGCTGCTGGTGTTGGACATGCTGGTGATGTGTCCATGGAGAGACAGGTGCCTGCAGAGACTCCCTCAGTTGGCCATCCAGGGTTTTCCAGTCACCAGCCAGCTGCTCTACCTTCCCCTTTACACACGAACAAGCACATTTACATTTAATTAATGACATGGCACAAAACATTTGCACTAGAAACAGACGGCATCAAGATTTCTAAAAAAAAAATTAGCCCATTACATTTTCTATAAAACAGCCAGTTAAATAAACTACAGTAACTTACAAGAAACCAAATAACCCCAGGTGAAGTAGTGACGCTTTGAACATTCAATAGAGTAATTAAATGCAATATGTTCTTTATTGAATTTTATTACTTTGGAATCTGGTACCTTTTCCTGAGGCAACAGCTGCTGTCGTTTCTGCAGCTCAATAGAATGAGCCAGCAGGTCCTCCAGGTCCTTCTTCCTGTCTTTCATAGAGGCCTCCAGAGCCTAGTCAGGGTTCAAAAAAGGTTTCAGGTGAAGCATTTGTGCAAATTATATATGGATTTCCAAATGTGGTACATGAGGAAAGAATCAGGCAGAGTACCAGTGCTTGGCCAGAATTCAGGCCTCGGGTCATGATTGTCTGGTTTGTGCTGACGACCCAGTCTGTCAGCTTGTTCATCCTGTCCTGGAACAGAGCGTGACTTTGCAGATTGGTCTCCACCTCCCCTACCTTGTCCAGTAACTCATGAGTTACCTGCAAAGGGATGGAAAAAAAATATATATATATATGCACGTTCGGTTCGGTCCACCTGCGTACCGTTTCGGTTATTTTTTCACTCATTGAACGTTAATATATGCGCCGCGGGACAACATTTCCTGGGCGCGTTTCAGCACGGAGCTATTATCGCAAAGCACGTGCAGCTCGCTCAGCCTTTAGCCGTTAGCTTCTCACTGCGGTCTCCTGTTTGGGGAACGTTTCTTGTTAAAAGACGAGCGGCGCGCACATTCAAAGCTGTGTGGGGTGTCAGCTTCACACAGCTGAAGAGACTGGCTCTGCAGCAGACAGCACGTCTCACGTGAACGCGCTTGAAACTACGTCATCGGAATGTGAACGAGCAGCTTGCAACAGCGCTAATAAGAACAGCTGCATTTAAACTACTTTTATCAGGTAAATCATATCAGTCCAGAGCAATAACACAAACTGTGAGTTTTTAAATATCTGAATCTCTGTCTGAATGTTGTTATTATGCGCAGGCTTTAAAGTTATTGATCCTCGCTAGTCGCTACGAACACCCATCACTCAAAAAGTGCAGAACTTTATGAAAAAACTAAAACTGATAAGACCTGGAGCAAAGCCCTGCCCTAATGATGAGTGAGAGATTCAAACGTTCAAGAAGAGGTATTGTTCTTTTATTATATTATCTGTGGAATGTTCTGGAGAGTGATGTTAAAAATGCAAAATCAATGTATACATTTAAGAAAAAGGTCAAAAAGGACTTGCTCAAAAACTATATATGATGTAACTTAGTGTGTTTGTGTATTACAGTTAGAAAAATTAAGTAGAATTATTCATTTTGTGATGTAGTTTGAAGGTTATCATTGTTTGAACAAACTGTGAAATAAGGGGCAGATATAATAAGATTTCATCTTCTTTCTGCTCCTTTCATTTTATCCTACTTGTATTCTTGTATCTGATGAAACTGTTTTGTATTGTTCTTTTAAAATGAATGAATAAACATCAAATCAAAATTATCTAAATAATCTTTTTTATTCAAAATCATAATCTTATTAACTTTTTTTTTTTTATTGTGTTTTATTTCCAGTCTGGGACAGACATCCACCAGAGATCACCTGCAGCTAAGAAGTGTGTGATGACTGAACTGAACTCTGAACTTTTCCAGGACCTGTCCCACCAAGAAGAGGTTGTGAGTACAGTAATGAGGACAAATACAGCCACACTGATGCTACTGGACAAAAACTTGATTAGTTAGATTGTAAACAGTCTGTTGCTGCTTATTGTTCTGACTGTTATTGTATTTATTAAGATTTTTATTATTGTTAAAATAGTTTTATTGTAGAGTGCTGTTTATTTAAAATATCATCCAAATGGGTCACTTTTATTTATTACTACAATACTGTACAGTACAAACGTATTTTTGGCATATTTTCAAAATAAACATTTTGTAAGTCTTTATTTTGTCCTTTTTTTTTTGTACCGAAAATAAACCGAACCGAGCCCTCCTTGTAGTTGAACCGAACCGAAATGTGATTTTAGCGTACAGTTACACCCCTAATATATATATATACTGTACATACATACACACACGTAAAGAATTAAAGTATCGGAGGCTTCAGGAAACAGAAAACATGAGAATAGAAAGAGCCAACTATCAAACCCATAATAAGCAATTTCAGAGGTTGAAAAGTGACCTTGAGCATGGCATTTATTCAACTTCACCTTGCTCCACTTGAGGTTGATGGTTCTCAGTTTGCCAACATGCTGGTCTCTGCTCTGAAGGCTCACACTGGGACTGGCCAAGATCTGTGGAGCATGTTTGTTCAGCCAACCAAGCCGCTCGTTCTGAGCATCCATTTCCTCAGCAACGGCCTAAAAAGACAGGTGCAGTGACCCTTAATGTCACTAAGAATCACAAGCAGGTGGAAAAATAAAACTTGACGTTGACAGTGAGACATGAAAACTAAATTGTGTGCCGTTTAACACCAATCACTACTTTTCTCAACACGTTTCCCCCTAAAAAATGTATATGTTTTAAGAGAATCAAGAAAATATAACATTTATTTAAGAAAACTTCAATTTTTTTTTTTTACTGAGCTACTTGTGTCTAATGTTTTGTTTTTTATGTACCTTGATCTCTTTGAGGTCATTGTCGGTGGCAGAGACGGGCAGGAAGCTCACAGCATTTTCTGCCTGTTCCAGCCACACAGCCAGCTCCTCACATCTACTCGCCAGGTCAAACAGAGCTGGATCCTCTCCAGTCAACCTACACACACACACGCGCACACACACACACAAAATGTCCTCAGATTAGAATCTACATTTACTGGAGGTTACAGGACTAATCCCAAAATGTTAATTGCTGTTGCAGGCTGATTGACCACTTGATAAAGTTGACCTGCAGACTGACAAACAGCCAGGTGATATCATGTTTACACTATCTGTACTTTAAAAGCAGGAAGTCAGACAGACACATTTTAAAACCTAAACACCAACAACAGCATCCTTTAAATCCTTCACCTAATATTTTTGTGAGTACCTGCGTTGCCTGTCCAAGACTTGACGGTTTACCTCCCTCCAACGCTGACTCAGAATATCCAACTTCTCCTCAAGCAGGGACCTGTCAGGAGATGAAAGCTTTCCAATGATCTGCTCCCCAGTGCGAGTCAGTCCAGCAAGAACTGGCTGATGACTGGTGAGGCCTTCTTCCAACTCCTAAAACAAAAATAATAATTAAAAAATGGTAAGAAACAAACACTGAAAACGAGGCTCAGCCAAACTGAATAAACGTGATCGACCTAGCCCAGCTAGTGTTTTATCCCCAGCTCATGCGTTTTATCTCAAAGAAAACGTCTTCAACACGAGGATGATTTGTAGCAAGTCCAGATTTAAGCTGCTAAATCTCTACCTTCCTCCACGGGAGATTTAAGACGAACCTATAAAAGGTGAGTGATTGCAGAGTGTGCAAAATGGACGAGTCAGCTAATAGATCTGTCAATTCCCTTCCACTTGATACCTCATCCCATTCTCAGCAACTGTGAAAACATTTGAAGAAGCCATGCCGATGGAGCGTGGCTCCAGGTTAGCTTACAAAGGTGTTAAGGGCGGTGGTGTTGTCAGTGATAATGCAGCAGCTTTGGGGGATTTAAAACCTCGGGAAAGTGAAATGCCACTTTAGTCATCAAACAGAGCAAAATTACAGGCCGCTCTTTGTTGTACTCTTGACTTGTCTCCGTGTCTGCTCTGCATAATACTGTAAACAGATTTATAGTGCATTTGTGGCGCACGGTGTAGAAACTGTTGTTTCCGCTGGGAATTAAAATGCAATTTTAAAGTTTCTAACACAACCAATTACCTCAAAGTTTTTATATTAAACATATTTCAGTATTTTGGGATTTTTATTATCTTGTTTCTATTCTAATGCATTTGTCACGTCTAGACTATTGCAATCGTTTTTTTATCTGGGTGTCCAAAAAAAAATTTTTTTTAAGTCTTCAGTTCATCCAAAATGCTGCTGCCAGAGTCTTAACGGGAGTTAATAGGAGAGATCATATCGCTCCAGTTTTAGTTTCTCTCTATTGGCTCCCTGTCAAATTCAGAATTGAATTCAAAATCTTACTTCTAACCTACAAAGCCCTCAACAACCTAGCTCCATCTTATATTACAGGTCTTATTGTTGCATATTTTCCAAACAGAGCACTTCACTTTCAGACTGCAGGTTTACTTGTGGTTACTAGAGTTTCTGAAAGCAGAATGGGAGGAAGATTTTTCAGTTATCAGGATCCTCTCTTGTGGAACCACTTCCAGTTTCTGTCCATGAGGCTGACACATTGTCCAGTTTTAATATTGGGCTTTAAGACTTTCTTTTTAATAAATCCTATAGTTAGCTGGCTTGGTTTCCTGACCTATTCCTTATCCTATGCTGCTATAACCTTAAGACTACTGGAGGACAAATTGATCTCATTTACTGTATTTTCCGCCCTATAAGTCGCATTGGCATATAAGTCGCACCAGTCCAATTATGTCCAATAAAGTGGAAAGTCCACATATAAGTCGCACCGGCCTATAAGTCGCACCTCACGTCACAGCTGACGTGACGCTTCCCAGCTGATGTGACCGGTCACCGCTGAAAACGCGGAAATGTGTGCTGGTGTTTTGCCCAAAATGTACTGGCTGCTAAATTGCTGCAAGAACGTGCATGGAAGGATTTTTGACAAGATTAACACTTAAAAACTATTTTCTTTGTTGCTGAAAAATATAGCAAAGATGTGTCTTAGTTGAACTTTTCCTTAATATTTTAATAATAATAATATACCTATTTGATTGTGGAAGACAAAAGACTTAATAACTTTTTTTGAGGGGGGAGATTTGTGTTTACCGGTATTCTGTTTATGGACATTTAAAAATATAAAAAACCTGAAAGAAAAAAAAAGAGAGAAATCATGTGGATGATGTTTTGTTTGTTTTTTGTGTAAAAGAAAAAGGATGTTTAGTTTGTTTTTTGTGTGAAAAAAAAAAGAAGAAGAAAAAAATGTGTATATATATATATATATATATATATTGTCATTCAAGTTGTGAAAGGGTCAACACCATTAAAGTGGATGGTCCTTGTGTGACAGGTTTTAAAAAAAAATACTACAAAAGTAATTCAAAAGTGATAATCCTAACTGTCAGGAGGGATACCTGGCTGGCACTCCTTTTTAATAAACCAACTTTTGTAATACCGTCACATAAAAAAATGCAAGAATAAGCATAAATTGCTGCAAGAACGTGCATGGAAGGACTTTTGACAAGATTAACACTTAAAAACTATTTTCTTTGTTGCTGAAAAATATAGCAAAGATGTGTCTTAGTTGAACTTTTCCTTAATATTTTAATAATAATAATATACATTCATTTATTCATTTATATAGCACTTTACACAACCACGGTGGTGGTGACCAAAGTGCTTAACAAAAAACAGTGCAGTACTTAAAAAGACAGATTAAAAATCAAGAAAAACACAACATAAAAGCAAAAATAAAACCAGAAATGTCACCACATATTTAATTACTAAAAGCCAGTTTGAATAAAAAAGTCTTAAGCTTTGATTTAAAAGGGCCAAGTTCAGTAATCTGGCGTAGCTCAAGTGGGAGTGTATTCCAGAGTCGAGGTGCGGCCGCAGAAAAGGCACGGTCACCCCAACGTTTATATTTTGTCCGTGGAACAGAGAGCAAGAGTTGGCTATCTGACCTCAGAGACCTGGAGCGGGCGGGGAAACTTAACAACTCCGTTATATAAGTAGGAGCGAGGCCATTCAGAGCTTTAAAAACAAATAATAAAAGTTTAAAATCTATCCTAAAACGGACAGGAAGCCAATGTAGTGAGAATAAAACAGGTGTGATGTGGTCCCATCTAGGAGTGTTGGTTAAAAGGCGAGCTGCTGCATTCTGAACAAGCTGGAGGCGGCTCAGTGTTGACTGAGGCACACCAACATACAGAGCGTTACAATAATCGAGCCTAGAACTGATAAAAGCATGAACAGCCTTCTCCAAGTCACAACGGTTTAAAAAGGGTTTGACCTTTTTTAAAAGACGTAAATAAAAAAATCCAGACCGGACAACAGAGGCGATGTGTTTGTCAAAATGTAAAGCCTTATCAAAGGTCACTCCAAGGTTTTTCACACTGTCACTGAAGTTAATGTTCACATTTCCCAGGCCAGTTGCATCTTTGTTACCAAATAAAATCCATTCTGTTTTACTGTCATTTAAAAATAGGAAGTTATTGTTTAGCCAATGTTTGATTTCAGAGATGCAGTCAAAGAGAGAACACATTGGGTTACTGGATCCAGGCCTTAATGGTAAATAGATCTGCAAATCATCTGCATAAAAATGAAAGTTGACATTGTGTTGTCTTATAATAGATCCAAGTGGCAACAGGTACAAGGAAAAGAGCAGAGGGCCCAAAATGGAACCCTGGGGCACCCCACACAGAAGAGGGGCTGTAGAGGAAGAGTAGCCATTGAGCAAGATAGAGAAAGTCCTATCAGATAAATAGGACGTGAACCACTTCAGTGCCGTGCCACGAATCCCAACAAAATCATGGAGGCGAGACAGAAGGACAGAGTGGTCCACAGTGTCAAAGGCTGCTGTGAGGTCGAGAAGCACCAGAGCTACTGGGCATCCAGAGTCAACTGACTGAGCTATGTCGTTATGGACTCTCAGTAATGCAGATTCTGTGCTATGCCGGGATCTAAAACCAGATTGAAATTCATCAAGGAGTGTGCTTTTTTCCAAAAAAGGCTGAATTTGCATAAGAACGATTTTTTCTAAAACTTTGGAGAGGAAGGGTAAATTAGAAATGGGTCTAAAATTAGATAAAACCAAGGGATCAAGATTTGTTTTTTTGAGAAGGGGGCGGACTGTTGCATGTTTAAAAGCAGAAGGCACAACTCCAAGGGACAGACATGAATTGAAAAAAGCAAGAAGATAAGGACCAATAATATTAAATACCTCTTTCAATAATCTAGTGGGGATGAAATCAGTGGGGCAGTTAGTGGGTTTAACAGATTTAACTATTTTGTCCAAGAGGGAATATGACACTGGTTCAAACTGTTCGAATAAAGCAGAACCAGCAGAGATAGGTGAAAACTCAGAAACAGAAGTAGCAGGTGCACCTGTGGCTTGTCTAACTGATGCAACTTTATCAATAAAAAATGATAGAAAGTTCTCACAGGTGGAGGCTGAGGCATCAGGTAAGACTGAGGTGGGTGGATTTAAAACAGAGTTGATTGTATTAAATAACACCCTGGGGCAATGGCTACTGTTTGTGATGACATTGGATAGAAATTGTGATTTTGCATCATTAACGGATCTCTGATACAAAACAAGAGTTTTCCTTAATAAAACCAAAGAATCATGTTGCCTGTCATGCTTCCACTGTCTTTCAGCTCTTCTGCACTGCCTCCTGAGTTTACATGCAGTAGGATTTTTCAGCCAAGGCTCAGCTCTGTGTTTAGAATGTCTGAACTTGACTGGAGCAATAGAGTCCAGGATCCCACTGCAGGTTTCAGAAAACAGTGACAAAAAATCTTTGGGACACAGAGAAACATCAGGACCAACTGAATAAAACTGTGAGTCCATAAAAGCCGTGGTGAACTGTCCGGCACTGGCTGAGGTGAGACAGCGGCGATGACAACCCGCAGCCAGAGGCCTCCTGGCCGGTTGTGGGGCTGTAAATTGGAAAAAAATAGGGAAATGATCCGAGATGGCAGACTCAGAAATTTCACAGTGAGAAATGGACAGTCCATGAGAAATAATAAGGTCCAAAGTATGTCCAAGATGATGCGTTGGTGCATTTACTGATTGTGTTAAGTTAAAAGAATCCAAAAGCTTTAAAAACTCAGAGGCCAGTGAGTCAGTGGGACAATTTACATGAATATTCAAATCGCCACAAATACAGAAACTGGTATAGGTGGAAATAATGTCAGCCAGGAATTCAGAGAATTCTTGAATGAATTCCTTATTGTATTTAGGTGGGCGATAGGCAACTGCACATAAAACCTTAGGGGTGAGCTCGATCACAAACATCTGAAGTTCAAAGGAGGAGTAAGTGTTAGTGGGCAGAAGTCTGCATTTAAATTTGTCCTTATAGATAGTGGCAACACCACCACCGCGTCCTGACAGGCGTGGGGAGCTGAAGAAAGAGCAGCCCAAGGGGGAGAGCTCAGAAAACGCGCTGTTGTCTCCTGGTCTCAACCACGTTTCTGTCAGCAGCAGAAAGTCCAGAGAGTTTGAGCAAAATAAATCATGGAGAATGAAAGTTTTATTCGTGACAGATCTGGTGTTTAGGAGAGCCAGCTGGATGGAGCACTGGCTGTTATCCTGGCTGTTGTCCTGGGATGCGCGGCCAAAGGAGCGGAGGTTCTCCTGAACCCTGCCCCGCCTACAGATCTTCACACGCCGAACACCAGGAAATGCGCCTCCGCCGGTGTCTGTATCCATGATGCGCAACCAGCTGTAGGAATATTCCATGGGGCATCGTATGTCAACAGAGTTATATTTCCTGAGAATCCTGCGCGAAGACTGGAATGTGGAAGAGGCGAAGTGAGCCCGGAGCTTCACAAGCACCCCACCCCTCCTGCCGCGTCTCCTGCGGCGGCGCGCGCTGCGGGCAGTCACAACACACGGATTCCGTAGAAATGGAGGTATGGATGCCAGGTGAGGTGGAGGGAAAGTCTTTGATCGTCCATAAAGGTCACGAAACGGTACATTTCCCATGATGGAATTAATATTTAAAAGTGTCTTGCGGTCGTAGATAAATAGTGATGACACAATCTCAACAAAAGTAAGAAAAAACAGCACAAAAAGTAATAACTTTAGGAGAGACAGACGGCCAGCCAAGTACACCGGCGCCATCTTGAACCACCAGTTTGTCTGAAGAAAAAGATTAACACTTAAAAACTATTTTCTTTGTTGCTGAAAAATATAGCAAAGATGTGTCTTAGTTGAACTTTTCCTTAATATTTTAATAATAATAATATACCGGTAATTCCTTGCAGCAAACAGACCTGCATCTCTTTGATCTTTAAAGATAAACACATAAAAAATATATTTTTGTTAGCTGTACCCTGTACAGTGTAAAGTGTACTGTACAGGGTTTCTTAGCGCCCATAGCGGCCGAAACTGGTACTGCCTGTGCCCCATGTGCCCGAAACTGGTACCAGCGCCTCTAGAGGCCGAAATGGGTATTGCACCATTTTTTGACCAAAGTGGGGGGAAAAAGCGAAAAATCCACGTATAAGTCGCACCGGCCTATAAGTTGCAGGGCTTGGAAATGCTTGGAAATGTAGGCAAAAAGGTGCGACTTATAGGCCGGAAAATACGGTAATCAAATGAGCAGTTAGAAATACAGGTAGTCCCCTACTTACGAACGAGTTCCGTTCCTACGCACCGTTCGTATCACGAAATCGCTGTAAGTCGGAGTACATTGAAGAAATGTTTTTTTTTTTAATAAATAAATAAATGTACAGTACTGTACTGTACAGTTACCAAGCACTTAGCCTATCCTAACACCGTTTTTAAAGATGAAGGAGTGAGCTGAATTGTCTCCCTTTCACATAAAGGGAGCTAGCTCCCTTTATGTGAATGGAGCCTGCTAGGGAGGAGGGAGACAATTCAACTCACTCCTTCGTCTTTAAAAACTGTGTTAGGATAGGCTAAGTGCTTGGTAACTGTACAGTACAGTACTGTACAGGTAGTCCCCGATTTACGAGCGCTCTGATCTACGAGGTTCCAGACTTACGAGCTGGCGAATTATTGGAAAAAACGCAAAAAATACTGAGTTTTCCTGTGTTTTTTCACCACAGTTCGTTAGCTAAACATGTGGACACACGTTTCCGATCATTTTTATGCACTCATAAGCAGTTTTTCGATGAAAAACGAGTGTTTGTAGTCGCGCTAGCAAAACCGTTCCAATTTACGAGCGAATTTCCGGACTTACGAGAAGCGTGGCGGCCGTTCCAAATTACGAGATTTCCGGTTTACGAGCGCCTCGTTGTAACGGATCTCGCTCGTAAATCGGGGACTACCTGTACATTTATTTATTTATTTAAAAAATATAAAAAATAAAAATGAGATGCATGACGTAAGTCCGAAACGTCGTAAGTCGAGGACTACCTGTACATACATATGAATAGTTTGTATTTGTAATCATTCTCCTTAACATGTGGTTTCTATCTTTGTCTTCCTTCCTAGAGAAAACCTGATGTCCTCCATCCTGGAGCTGTCATTGTGTGTTCGTTTTCTCCTTCCTGTCTTTTCAAACCCAGCCTGTTGAAGCAGATGGCCACTTGTCCTGAGCTTGATTCTGAGGGAGTTTTTCCTTTCCACTGTTGACTCTGTGCTTGCTTAGGATGGGAGATGGCGATGAAGTTAACTCAAAGCAGTCTGCTGGCTTCTTAGATATTGTTATTAACAGACTTTTTAACATGTGAATGTTTCTCTTCAGTGCCCTGAGACAACTTCTGTTGTAATTTGGTGCTATATAAACAAACTGAAATGAATTTAAATTACTTTGAATTTATAAACGTGCGCTGATGTGTATTTTCATATATTGCATTTGTGACCTAAAAGTTGAGCAGTAAGCTAAGAAAAATAAAGATGCTTATTCTGTCTCTGGAAATGTATCTGTAATGTTTCCCTGCACAGAAATCAGACCAGCTGCAGCCTCCACTGACCTCTTGGTGCTGCCGTGCAGATTCCAGGTCGAGCTGTTCGTCAGGACCAACACTTTCAGACAGCAGCGCCTCTGTGTCCGTAAGCCACTGAGAAATATCCTTCAAGTCACAGTGAAACTGCCCCCACTCCTCTATGGCACGGTCAAAAGTCCTGCAGCACAGGGAGACAAAATGAGAATGTCAATGTCAATCATAATATTCCAACATCTGTTGGGCTTTTGGGCACCAAAAGGGAAAAAAACATCTGTTTTGTTGTTGTTTTATGATTTTTTTCCCCATGTAATTTCAATTGGTATTATGCCGAGTAACAATAAGTCCACAGTGTTGAGGCTAGAAGATGCAGGACTTCAAGTACTTAGGGGTTGCCTGTCCAGGAAAATGGGGAATGTTTTAAAAAAGTGAAAAAATAGTCCAGGCAGGATAGAGTAAAGTCTCAGCAGAGATTTGTGATAAAAACAGTGACTGCAAAGGTCAAAGGAAAATATTACAAGATAGTTATGTTGTATGGTCTGGAGACAGTGGCATTGACAAAAAGACAGGAGAAAGAACTGGAAGTGACAGAAATGAAGATGCTGAGGTTCTCCTTAGGAGTGACAAGGATGGATAAGATCAGGAATGAGATCATCAGAGGTACAGCACATGTTGAACAACTGGGAGATAAAGTTAGAGTGGCCAGACTGAGATGGTTTGGACAAGTCCAGAGGAGGGACAGTGGGTATATTGGTAGAAGGATGTTAGAAATGCAAGAAGAAGAAAAAGACAAAGAAGAAAAAGCAGCTACTGTATGTTGCTAAACATCATGATCTAAACCTTTTTTGACTTGAAGAATTAACACCAACCATCTTCAGCTTTACCTGATTTAAGTTCAGCTGACTCATTAGTTTCCACAGAAATTATTTGATTTTCTACTGATTTATTGGTTTAATATAACATTTCAATGAAGAAAACGTTAAAAAATGCAGGTGAACAAATAAAAAAATGTAAAAAGTAATTATCAAAGTGACAATGATAAATTACTTCAATTTTCTTTTAGTTTACAGCAATAAAGCAAAAAGTATATACCGAAGGATAGCATAAAATTGTCTTTAATTGAAGTTTAAATTCATTATAAGAAAATTTAACTTGAAATATTAAGTATAGGGTTTCATAAAGACAAAAATGGTTTGTTTTTAATTTAATTTTAACAATTAAATCCACTTTTTGATCTTATTTTACTGCTTTCATGCATGTCTGCTGGTTCTTGTTTTATTTACAGTATAGCTTAAATTGGGTTTGTAAAAGAATCTACCGGTATTCATTTTAAATAGTTAACGAATATTGATAAAGAAATGAAACATTTGGACCTTATTAAAAATAATTATCACAATCAATAAGCTCTGGCAACACAATAAAGGTCACAGGGCTGAATAAAGAAAAATACAAGGAGGCTGATTACTTACAGGTACTGGTAAATATGTGTTACCAAAAATAAATACATTTACATTAAACTGGTCATATTGCAGCTTCCATTTTGAATTACATCTGGTTGAGCTAATGAATTTCAGATGAGCAACTTACCAAATAAATAGGCTTTTTTTTAAATTATACTTATGCTAAGAGGTTGTGAACACAACCTTCAGCATTTGTATGCAAACTGAAGATTTCCTCGCCAGTTTACTCTCATATTTGTTCTAACAAAGACTGCTCATGTCCAACAAATTGTGTTGATGGTGGCCAGTGTCACCCACTGTCTGTGACTTTACGTTTGAGAGTGAATATGTGAACAGACACAGGATTGTTTATGCCTAAGGAATTGCTCTGACATTAAGCAAGGTCGGCGAGTGTGTTTCATCCTATCAGCTGTCTCCTGAGAAATAGACAGCTGGCGTTCACTGCCCCTGCAGCTTCATACAAACACCCTGACTCACATATTTATTTGAATACCGTATGTTTCAGACTATAAGGTGCACTTAAAATCCTTTAATATTCCTAAAAATTGAC
This sequence comes from Garcialebias charrua, assembly GCA_038048925.1. Lineage (NCBI taxonomy): Eukaryota > Metazoa > Chordata > Actinopteri > Cyprinodontiformes > Rivulidae > Garcialebias > Garcialebias charrua. Next base: position 11,142 of record JBBPBX010051005.1, on the reverse strand, counting down.
AGTGAGCCTTAAAATATATGGGGGGAGTGGTAGCACAGTGGTTAGACGGTGGGCCTGTGATCGGAAGATTGCCGGTTCAAGCCCCGGTACCGACAATATAAAAAAAATGTGGGTGAAAAAAGGTGAAACACCCACACCTGCCTCCACCTTCATTCGCCCCACTCTGGGCGCCTGAGCAAGGCCCTTAACCTCCCTAACAGGTCTCTCTTGAAAATGAGTTCTCGTGGCTCAATGAGACTACCTGTATAAATAAAGGTTAAATGAAAAAATAATAATAATAATAATCAGGTGTGCCTTATGCATTAATTATGGTTGTGTTTAGTGACCTTGAACTGATTTTATGTGGTTATTGTGAATGAGTTGAATAAAGTTTGACTTATCTGACTGTTTTGTTTTGCTTAATGCGCCTTATACAGTAGTCTGAAAAATATGGTGCCTTATTTTCTGCCGTACACGTCGCACCGCCCTATAAGTCGCATCAGTCCAAATATGTCTAATAAAGTGGAACAATCCATAAATATGTAGCTTCGCAGTTTACGTCGCATCTATTATGCGTCACCGCTGATGAGTCCCAATTGTTACGTGTTGCCACCGACAACCCGTAAATGTGGGCCGAACCCGGAAATATGGGTCGGTGTTGTGCCAAAAGCCGATTGGCTACCAAATGGCGGTCGCAGGATAGTGCACAGGTGGACTTTAACAAGAATTTTAACAAGAGTAACACTTAAAAACAATTATAGTTTGCTCAAAATTATAGCAAAGGTGTGTCTCAGTCTAACTTTTCCTTAATGCATGCACTTTCACGGTCAAATCAGCTGCATTTCAAAAGTCGATACGCGGAAGTAGGCACGTGCACAAGGACTCGCTGTGCATTTCTTCAAAATTTAACAAGATAACCATCTAAAAACAACTATTTGTTTGCTCAACATTATAGTAAAGGTGTGTCTCAGTTGAACTTTTACTTAATAAATGCACTTCAATGGTCAAATTAGCTGGATTTCACCGGAGCGGCGCAGCGAAATGCAGCTACGGTAATTTGATTGTTGCTCCAATTGAGCTGGGTAAAGGTGGCAGGCTATGTCAAGATGATTGTGTCATTAAAAGCCACTTTTACCTATTACATGACACAACGGCATGCCATACTGCTCGACTGCCATCTAGTGGCTAAAAATGGTACTGTTCAATATTTTCAGTCAGAATGAATGAAAACGGTCATATCTCAGCCAAAATTTGGTTTATAAATACTGTATGGGGAAAAATCCATAAATAAGTCACTTTGGCTTATAGGTTGCAAGGCATGCAAATTATGCAAAAAAAACATGACTTATAGGGAGAAAATACGATACATGATCTGGATATAACAGCTTGTTTGACTGAACACCCTACATCCAAGTCTAGAAGTGTTGTTCACATACCCTTTGCGCTGATTGTACATGCGGTTTAGGCGGTCCCATTCAGCGTTGAGTTGTGTGAGGGCGTCTCCCATTTGGGCCACTTCATCGGGGGAGGCGTCTCTGATGGCTTCAGGCTGGCGCTCGTGAATCCCTGTGACCTGCTCACCCAACTGCTCCAGACTCTCTTTGATATTCTTTTCATGAAAACAAAAACAAAAGAAAAAAGGGGGGGGATTAACTTTTTGTGCAGCAGCAATTTTATCTAATACGAGCTATTTTAAATCATTCCAATCCCTGCAGAGGTTAAAATATTTAACATGAAATCTTAATGTCCTCCAAAAATAAGCATTAAACTTAACCCTACTTCTTAACCCAAGGCTTCAGCGATCATTTTAACCCAAGGGCAGCAGGAGAGTTAAGACATTCTCAAATTGGCTTATTTCTAAAATAAACATAGACAACATACTTTTTTTTAAATCTTATTTTACATTTTTACAAGTTTCTATAAAAAGAAAATGTCAAATATAATTTCCACAGTGTGTCTAACAAAAACAATTTGCGATTTAGCGAGCAGCTTGTAGTAAACAGTTCCCACCTTCAGTGTGTCCTCCTGGCAAGAAAAGTCTTCGTAAAGGCCTCCGCTGAGCTCTGAGGAGTTCAGGAGCAGCTCGTTGTCGGCCATGGTGAGTAGAACTTTGTTGATGTCCAACAGGTAGTCAGAGGGGGACACTGACAGAGAGCTGCTGCCAACGGCTGGAAACATCTACATCACAGAGGAGAAAAAGTCTCATCCAAGTTAGAGCGCTCCTACAGAGTTTTATAATTGCCATGTAACTTCAATCACACACCAAAAAAAATAAAAATACAAAATGCAAACTAATCTCTGACAAACAGTCTAAAATGCTGCTCTCAGACAAACCAGAAAATTAAAAATATATATATATTCTAGCAGCGGAAGAGGCAGAGGCTAATCAGTCTGGTGGATTTGAATTATAGCTCAATTGTTTGGCCAAGCTGAGATAAGTGTAAGCTTGCTAAAAGTGCTTTTCTGTTGGACATGGAGGTCATGAAGAGGTTGTGAGATAATGATCAGCAGCTTGTGCAGCATCCTCGTTTGCAAAACCAAAGCAGCAGAAGGCCGGTTTAATCCTTACTAAGCATTGTTTGCACTGGTGCAGCTCTCCTAGCAGACTGTGGCCAACACCGTTGCACTTGTTCCAACATTTGAACTTTGTTTCATGAAGAAAACACCTTTATTCATTGAGTACTGTACTTGCCGGCGTACACGTGGCAGTGCCGTATGAATTGCATCAGTCCAAATATGTCTAATAGAGTGGAAAAATCCATAAATATGATGCTTCTCCGTATAAGTTGCATCTATTCTGCGCCACCACTGAACACCTGGAAACGTGGGCCAGTGTTGTGCCAAAAATCGATTGGCTGCCAAATGGTGGCTGCAGGAGCGTATACGGGAAGACTTTAACAATAATTTAACAATATTAACGCTTAAAAACAATTGTTTGCTCAAAATTGTAGCAAAGGTGTGTCTCAGGTGAACTTTTCCTTAATAAATGCACTTTAATGGTCAAATCAGATGCACTTCGCCTGGGCGGCACGGCGAAATGCATCTGATTTGACGTTTGCTCCAGGAGTTCTGAAGAGAGACGAAGTTGACTTTATATGGCATCATTCATAGCCACTTTTACTTATCAATGAGACACTTGGCTTGTCATATTAGATGAGGGCCCTCTAGTGGAAGAAAATGGTAGTGTTCAATATTTTCCATCAGGATGAATTAAATCGTCATATCTCAGCCAAAAATTGTGTTATAAAGAAGTCGCAGGATCTGCAAATTTATGCAAACATGTGTGACGGTGAAAAATCCGGTATTTATCTGTTGCTTCTTTACAGTCAGACTTTGTGCTGTATTTTCAGTCCAGTCCCCAGGAATTTTTAGTATTTTTTACTTCAACACTTAATTGTGTGAGCAGTACATGTAAGAGTCGTTGTCATTTACCTCGCCTGAAAACTCTGTTTGCTCCCTGAAGCTGTGAAAAGACGACGACTTCCCAGAGACTGTAAACTGTCTAACTTTTAGCCGGTCCTGAAACAAAAAGACATGCATACTTGTCAGGGCACAACCAGACTTTAAACTATTTAAAAAACTGCGAAAACTTCCACTATGATGTTTAAAAACGGCACACTTTCTGTATCTCACCCTGCGAGCTGAATACTGGCTCTGCAACCGCAGCAGCATCACCCTCAACTCTTCCCTTTGGCCCTCATCTGATGTCTGCTGCAGCAGTTCTTCTCCCCTTTGCAACACGTCTTCAATGCCGTCCGTCTCATCCATCTGGTGCAGAGCGAGACAGAGGAGGAGGTCACATTAGGAATGCAAGACATTCCAAAGCAGAGCCTTTTTTGAGCCAGATATTTGGTATTAAATGAATCTGAAATCTTTCAAAGCAGGTATAGGCTGCAGATGTCTTGCAGAATTTATTTTTGTTTAAAACACAAAGAGCTTCCAGGCAGGCACAATGACCTCGCTTTGGATTGGTTTGTTTACTTTCAGCTGGTGTGTTTAACGTCATAAAACTTTGATAGCAGACTGAATTCCAAACTTGTTAGACCTTGAAACGCCCAATTCAAGCTCACCTCAACAGGTGGCAGCTCTGCTGTTTATAGACTGGAGCTCAGTTTTGTTGTTTTAATTCTAATAAAACTTCTAAAATAAAATGAGACAACATTCTTTGTTCGTGCTCAAATTCCACATGAAAATTTGTAGAAATTAGAAACATCTGACTGGACTAGAGGAATAAATTCTTCTTCTATTCACATTTTCCCAAAAATTTATTAATTGCATAGTTTCTAAAATGGTTTTAATGAAAAGGTAACCCTGAGTACCTTGTCATCCTCCAGGGTGTTTACTGGGTCCTGCTGCTGCTGCTGCAGAGCTCTCAGTGTGCTCTGCAGCTCTGTCTGAAGGTCCTTTATCTCTACTGGGAACACAGCTTGAACAGGGTGAGTCTGACCTTGTGCTCGGCTCCCCTGACTGTGGGTGACCTGATAAAAAGAACAAAAACAAACTTCAGGAAACTCAATCAGACCTTCCCTCACAAGTCTAATTATCCACATCTGCTCTCATAAAGAGCTCAGATGTAATCAGAGTCCAAGAAAATTGGGTTTTGCTGTATTAGGAACTATTTTTATTCATTTTCAATGTGCTGGTGATTGGTTCTAGTTGGTATTTGTGTCCATTGTTAGGCAGTTTGTAGCAGTACACATTTTAACTGGACATATTACCAGTGCAGCTTGTACTAATAAAAGTTTCTGGTACCATCTGATGTGTCTGCAGATTCATCTCAACTTGTCCCAACTCCAGACTGGTCGTCAGCTGAAAAAAAGAAACAGACTGTTTTCAAGTTTCTGCTTCAAAACCAGAATCAAATTGCACCCAGTGAGGAACAGTACTAATTAGTTCACCTATTTATTTTTGTTTTTTTTACCTGGGTAGTTTTTATGTGCTGGGAAACTTTGTCAAAGTTGCAGTTGAGCTCAGCTAATTTGGGCTCCACAACCTCTCGACAAGAAGGCCCCCTGCTGGTCATCAGGATGACAGCTTGATCCCTTACGTTGTCCACACGAAGACTCATGTCCTCCAGCTCTTCTAACATGCTCTAACAAAACAAAAACAAAAAACAGCTGATGTTAAAAGCAACAATGACAATAATAAATTTTATTTATAGACTCATTTTTAAATACCCAAGATCTCTTTACAAGACATGATAAAAACTACTGCACTGTATATGAAAAACAAAGTGAAGGAACGCATTAATAAACCAGAATATAAAAACAACAAAAGATGAAAATCTGAACAGGTGTGTTTTCAGGCAGGATTTTAAACAGAGAGAGAGAGTCGAAGGAGGAATATAATTCCAAAGGCAGGGGAGCAGACTGGCTAAAAGCTCAGCCCAGTTTATGGGACCATCTTGTTCGCGGTTCAGAGCAAACTGATCTGAGGTGACGATTCTGACGTAAGCACACAGTAGCCATTGATTGGACAGCGGAGCTGCATTAATGGATGACGCGCCCAGTTCGTCAGTTTTGTCTAGTTTTCTAGTTCAGCATGGAAGCTCTGAGAACAGTGCCGCGGACCAATGATGAGGTCCAGATCTTTCTGTCTTTATTGGCAGATCTTAGGATTACCGTAAGCGTGAGCTGGACAGAGCTACAAGAAATGAGCAAATTTACCATGACATATCAGAGATGATGGCACAGGATGGCTACACCTGGACTTGTAAGCAGAGCCAGGATAAGCAACCAAAAAAAAATGTGAGGTCAGATTATAGTTAACATGCCTGCCCACTTTGCATTGACAATCTCACACACAGATCGGGAAACAAGTCACAGTGGCAAATCACCAACACCTGAGAACCAATAAGATGAGAACAGACCCAAGTTGGACTTACAGTATTAATGGCAAAGTGGCCTAAAGACTAATAAAAGATGAAGGCCTATGAATACAAAGAATAAGAAAGGCCGTAATGATAACATTAGCTGCAGCTTCGCACACTCCGTCCATCTTTCGGGCGACTGTGCGTACATGTTCTCGGCTCGCTGTACCTCGGTGCAATGATAAAGCTTATTCTGATTCTGATACAAGTGTGTGTTGTGACGTGTAGCAGCTCAGAAAGATATTGAGGAGTGAGGTTATGAACTGCCTTGAAAGTAATAGGCAAGATTTTAGAGTGCAAGTTAAATTTGACAGGAAACTGAATGAAGCTGCTAAAGAAACAAAAGAACAGAGCTGAGTGTAAACTGATCAAACTGAGCTGATGTCGAATGTTAGTTCTGATTGACAAAATAAAGTGATGATCTACGATGTATTACAACTGTAAGAAGAAAAAAAAGACTCAACAAAATTATAAAGTGCAAAACTGTTGTTTCTCCCTTCAAAGAATTGTCTGTTTCACAGTTACACGAGCAGTGATTATTAAAGATTTTTTTTATAATAACCTACATGTATATTTGCTGAGTTAAGCACGATGGGGGTTTATTTTGGAATTTCTCACAAAGTTTTCAGATTTACAGTCAAAAAAGGATAAAAAAAAATAAACAAACAAGCGGTACACTGATGTCTTTTGTCACTGAAGTACTTGAATAGTGAATATCTGTAGTTTTTGATATGAGTGTTTTTCTGGACTGTAAATGAACAGGAAATGCACGTAAACCTTTATGTTTCTGGTGTAAGATATTCAAGTGAGCACCGCCGTCTCACCTTTAACACCTTTCCTCTCTCTGCTGGAGGCAGACGCTCAGCCTCGTCCAGGTGGATCTGAGTCTGGTAGAGCCAAGTGCTGATGTGAGCCAAGTTTTCATCTAAAATTTCCACCTCGTTCTGGTGACTCTGAAAACGTAACATAAATAAAAACTCAAATTTAAAACTCGACTCACTGTTGGCAAAATATAAAAATAAAAATAAACTTTGTTAAAAAATATAAATAAATAAATACAAGATAAACTTTGTATTAATCATTTTAGGAAGAAAAGGTGCAGCAAGCAGGGAAAACCTGCCTACACTGAAAATAAATCAATCAAAAGAAGTTGCTGTGCTCTTCATTAAATCTTGTTGTTTGTCCTGACCAGAACAGCGCTGAGCCAGTCTTCGGTCCAGGTGCGCACACGACCCCAGGTTTCATTCAGGTCACAGAGTTTGGCCTCCAGCTGAGCCTCGCTGCCCTCCACCAGAGTCTGCAGGCCTGCACTGATCTCCATCAGGCTGGACAGCTCCACCTTCCGACGATCCGTCTCCTTCAGCAGACCCTGTTTGACGGACGTATGTTTCAATGTTTTTATTCTCTGAATAACTCGAGTCATTCAATTCTTTATTTTTTGACACCAGGTTGCCAGACCTTATTGTAATGTTTTAAAGTGGTGAATAATTTATTAGGAATTCAAAAGAGACTCGAAAGCTGTTTTTTTGTGTGTTTTTTTTATTTTTTTTACTTTGAATGCTTTTAACTCATTTCCACAAACGCTGTTGAAATTAGTTATTTTGTTGTTGTTTGTTAAGCCGCCTGATTTGACCTGTGAATCATTCAGACGTTAAAAAAACCTTGTAAACTCAGGAGAGAAACTTGTGCTGTGTCGACGCAAACAACTCAAACTATCAATCTGAAACTAGATATTTGGGCACTTTGTTACCAGGCATCATAAAAATGTAATTTGTTCACACTTTTTGAGTTTTTTCTATGAAAAAAGATAACAGTCTGACAAATAAAACTAGAATGAGACATCTATTTGCATCATTCAGAAGCAAAAAAATAAAAAGTTGGAATGTTGCTCCGCCTACTGGCGAGAAAGAAAAGTAATTTTTTGATAGTTGTTCACAACATCGGTCCCTGAGGAACACCTTCCTGGATGTTTTTGTTGTTTTTCTGCTCCAACACACCTGAGTGGTTTAATTACTTCCTTAAGTTTGGCAGAAGCCTGTTAATCACACATTTATTCAATTCAGGTGTGTTGGAGCAGAGGAACAACTAAAACATGTAGGATGGTGTTCCTCAGGGGCCAGGGTTGGGAACCACTGGTTTTGCTAAATTACTAAAAGGTTTGTTCCATTAGAAAAATGCCACACTACTGGAAATATTCACAGCAGATGAGAAAAGTCACCAGTAATTAAAGTCGATACTGATTTTTTCAAATTTCTAGATAAAAGCGTTCACACATGGGGACAGCCACTCACGTTAGCCCATGCAACCTCAGCATCAATGTCAGCTGTCATGTCTCCACTGCTGTTCTTCTGTTGCAGCTGGGCCTCGTGTGTGGTCAGCCAGTCCTGCAGAGCAGCACTCTCTTTTTGGAACTTCTGAGACAAAGACAGAGCTTTCTCCAGGTCCTGCTTGCCCTCAGTGACCTGTGAACACAAAGGGCAAGTCTTCAAAGCTGATTTTTATGAAACAAGGAGAAATTATTGGCTTTAATAAAATAAAATAAAAAACTCTAAGTTGGTACCTGAGCCCCCAGGTTGTTGTAAAGCAGTTTGAGAGTAGTAAGCTGTTCATCCATAGCTTTGGGATTCTCCGTCTGCTGTTTCTGCACAATCTGACGTCCTGTTTTTATCACCGTCTCCACCTCGAGCTTCACCTCGCTCAGCAACTTATACAACTTCTATACAGCAAAAAACAATATTTAAATATCCTTTTGAGATTTCTTATTTATTTATTCAGATAAACCATCTAATTTCCTAATAAATGGCACAAACTGCATCAGTCTGGTACAGCTAAACATTTTCAACAGGTTGTGTGCAACAGCTATTAAAAAAGCTCTAGTTCTCACCATACAACCAGCGAGGTGGGACTTGATCTTTTCTGGTTCCAGATCTTTTGCATTCAGAACATGCAGATCCGCTTTGGCACCTTCCAGGACCCTTTTACAGTCCAGCATGCGTTGCTCAAAGTTTGCAGGCTTCTGGAACAGCTGGTACTTTGTGGAGATCTCTCTCAGTTTCCTCTGCAAACCGTAATGCAAAATGGAGATTCGTCATTAAAAAAATGTATATAAAGAAGCAAAACTGCATAATAATCTCGTATGTTTAAATAGAAGAAGTAGCTGGATGAGAAACCAATTCCTGGTTTTGACCAATAGAAGGCAGTGTTACCTGCAGCTGATCCAGCATCGTCCCACCACGAGCTGCTTTGCCTTCAGAGGTGGAAGGAGCCAAATTTACCACATTTTTTCTTTTCAGCTCCTCCATTGTAACTTCATGGGCTGCAATTTCTGCGCCGATTGTCTGAAAGAAAAGTAAAAATTAATACATGTTACAATAATTAGATATTCACAACCTGACACATTGATTTGCGTTGTCATAACGTGTCACATTCAAGTAAATTAGATTCTAAATTGGTAAGCCTTAGATGAAAATAAACTAGAGAACATGAATTTCCTGTGAAAATTGTGTGAATGTTTATTGCAGAAGAACTTGCTGAAAACCAGCTGACGTTTTCTTCATTCAACCTTTATTTAGGCAGGCTAATAGGAGCCAAGATGGTGTAGTGGCAGGGCTTTTGACTTGGAACCCGAAGGACGCGGGTTCGCGTCCCGGCCACCACACACCTTGGGGTGTCTATAAGTGCACATCTAATTCTCCAGCTCCCCAGGCGCTTTCTATGGCTGCTCACTGCACCACCTGGTGGTGGTTGGGTTAAATGCAGAGACGAATTTCGTCTGTGTATGGGAAACATACGCAGATGACAGGAAAAGACATTATTATTAATCTCATTGAGCCTCGAGGACTCATTTACAAGAGAGACCTGTCTACAAACTAAAGAATGATGGCAACAGCAACAGTAGATTTTCCATGAACAATCAACAATAGACAAACATAAGAGAGAAATACAGATTTTTTTTTTAACAAGTTAAAACAAAGATGTCAAAGTAGCAAAACAGACAGATTATAAGGTAGATGTAGAAAATCAAAAACAGGAACATGTCTGCATTGGTTTTTGCCAGGATTCCAACAGATTCTTAAAACCATTTAGAGAAGTCAAGGTCGAGAGCTTCAGATCTTTTTGTAAGATATTCCATGAAGCAGGAGCGGAGTAGGAGAAGACCCTTAAGGCTCCAGTATAGCTGTTCGTTGTGCAGCACGCCGCTCGACGCGCGCGTGCTGCACGCAGGCAGCTCACATTATAGCTCTGTGTGAGCTCCAGCGCTTTTGTTCCAAATACTTGACATCATATGAGCAGCAGCAGGGCGGAGCGTTTACCTACGGGACAAACTGAGGTCGCCGATTGGTCATTTGCTGACACGCCTACTGAATTGATTGACATTTCGGGTGGTGAAGGAAAAGTCACAGGCTGCGCAGCGGTATTTTGTGTTTATATGTTAATAAAAAGTTCTAAAAAATAAAATAAAAACAGGGAGCGCTGGTCTTGCAGCTCACAGCCCACCAGGAAATATTTAGAACCTGCATCCACGTTGGACATGACTTTAGTTCACTTGTGACAAGTTCATTCATTTCCTTCTCATTGGAGGAGGAAGCGAATGGTGATCGCTTCAAGCGATCACTTGACTTTTGGCTAAAAAACAAAAGAAAAGTCCAGTTCAGCGATGAAGAAGGGATATTTAATACATTTGTGTCTCATACAAAACAGTCCGCCCCCGGGCAGTTTATTATGAGACAACGCGCGCGCGTAAGCGGTCGTAAAATTTGAGCTTGGCGCGTTCACGCCCGCGATCAAAGGCTTGTGCAGCGGCGCTCACACGGCGTGCAGCGGCGCTCGGCCAAACGCGGAGCTATACTGGGGGCTTTAGTTAGGTACGGTAGTTACGTCAAAAAAATGTTTAAATGTTGCTGAAATGGAAGAACATGCCTAAATTAGCAGAAGAAAGCAGAAAGGACATTTATTTGCTGAATTAGGTTTAAATAAGCAGAAATAAGAACAAAAAAATTGGGAAAAAATAAAAAATATTCTGAAATTAGCCACACACAAAAAAAATAGCTGAAAAGGAAAAATTATGCTTAACCTACCAAAAGGAAAAGGAAAGGGCTAAATATTTCAAAAAGCTAAAGTTGCTCCAATACCAAAAGTCATAACACTCTTCTCCTGAAAGAGCTGAACGTTTTGATTTGTTCAAATAGCACAAAAATTGTGGAACAAAAAAAATGCCAAAACCGTAAGGAAGGAAAAACAGATCACAATAGTGTGAATGCTTCATAAACATTCAACACAATATATAATTTTTA